>JAJONR010009207.1:0-20324 GCA_029582245.1 Solanum etuberosum
GAAATGCTCAACTGGATAATTGAAGCGCTGGATGTTGATCCTGGTTACCTGTATTTACATCATAAAACGATGCAGGCCAACTGGCATCAGTACATGGAATGTACGAGCATGCGAGGGGATAACTAAACATGACATAAGCTTGAACTGAAATATGAAAGAAACACTTACCTCAGCTTTACTCAACTCATGGATACTCTACTCAATGCAGAAATAAACAACAGTAAAGATGAAGTTTATATAGAGCATTTAAAATAGTAGGTAACATCTCAAAGTATTGGAAAATACAATAATATCTCAGTTGTATATAAGAATACAAAATAAACTATGTTTGGGAGATTCTCTAACCGACAACCATCACTATGAGCTATGTGATGATACAACGTCTCGCCCACACTGCCAGAACTTTCCTATAACTTGCCTGGATATAGAACGCCTCAACTAAGTAGATCCACTAGTCTATGCTAAAAAGCATTAAGGAATCATCTAAAAACTATGACCTTTCTACCCAGGTTGGCTACATGGTTTATGAAGATTTCAGTTATTATGAACTCGTCCCCATATCAGTGCTCAATACTACTCCCAAAATATACTCAGCTCATATGTTTAAAAACATAACTCTTTATCTGTGGTTTGAGATTATTAATCAAAATCTATCTCTTAAAAGAGATGAAAACTCATTGGGAAAGCGGTGTTTCCTCTCATCCTAAATGTGAAAACATTTCATCTTTGGTAATACTTAGTTCCCATATATCATTTTTAAGAAAATTAACTTCACTCTTACTCTTATTCAACTCAATGCTCCAGTCTTAAAACAAGTTTGAAACAATTGTAAAAGACTTTTTGAAAAGACTCGAAGAACTCTCAAGACTTGACTCTTAGCTCTACCTTGAATTTGAATTTATGGATTCAAGGTTATGATTCATGTTTATTGATGATTTCTAGATGTTTAGAAGTCATTTAGAGTAGTTAGAATCGATAGAAAGTGTTTGTACATTTTAGAAGGACTCAGACGGGCTAATAGACAAAAAATGGGTAGGGGCAGACGACCCGGGCGCACTGCTGGCGCGGGGCGCCAGCCCCTGAAGTTCAGAGACCACATTTTGGCGCACTGCTGGCGCATCGTAGGCGCGCTGCGCCACCCTTCCCACAGTCCAATCCGACGAATTTTTCTTCTCATTTTCTAATCTTAATTTGACTAAATTCGATTCTTTTTCTCAATTTCTCTTTAGATTCATATATCCAATACATGTACACAAGAATCTACTCAAAAATAAATCTAAAATCGATATGATTTCCTCAAGAACTCATCAATCTCATCCCAATCTAAAGAACAAAAGTCAATTTCAAGAACACGATTCAAGAACATCAAACCTTTAACTTTCTAGAACGAATTTAACGCTGAAATTAACATGATTGGCACGTGGTTGAACGAACCCAACGCTATGTGAACTCACATACCTCTTAGGATCGAATCATTGGCTAAATCCGCAACGAAATCCTCAAGTACTCGACGAAAACTTGACCTTTCTCCTCTTTTCTCTTCTTGAACTCTTTTCTAAAAACCCTAGCGTTAATTTGGAATGCGTAAACTGAACCAAATCATTTTAGACCCCTAATTAATTACTAAAAATGAAATAAATTAATTGGGTAATAAAAAGACCAAAAATTAGCCCGACTTCAAACGAGCATATCTCCCTTATACGAGCTCAAAAATTAGCAAACTCAGTGGCGTCGGAAAGATAATTCAAAGACCTTTCATTTGATATCTTGTAGCCCACCTAACTCATTATGTACTAAAAGTTATGGTCGTTTGAAGTTGACCCAAAACTCATACTTAACATAACTTGCCAAATTTTCAGATTTTCATTCTTTCCAAAAATTGTTCTTTCTAATTCTAGCTCTTTCAAATAGCGGGGTGTTACAATATCTCCCCATTGGGAACATTCATCCTCGAATGAGATTACTCTAAGTAGGCTAAGGGTGTAACATCTAACATTCAGCTCAAACACCCAACAAGCAAAATATAAATACAACATACCAACTTAAAACAAATGCCAAGAAAAGGATTAGTACCTTAATTTGAAATTTCTCCGGACTCGAAGAGATGTGGGTACCTCTTCTTCATGTCCTCCTCAGCTTCCCAAGTAGCTTCCTTAAGAAACTGATTTCTCCACAGAACCTTGACTGATGCTACTTCCTTGGTCTTCAACTTGCGAACTTGGTGATGATTCATCCATACACTTCTTCAACATAGAAATGTGGAATACCATATGAACCGCTGCTAACTCTTGGGGTAGCTTTAATTCGTAAGCTACATTGTCAATCCTCTTGGATATTCTGTAAGGACCAATATATCGGGGACTAAGCTTCCCTTTCTTACCAAATCTCATAACACCCTTCATGGGTGAAACCTTCAAATAAACCCAATCATCTACTTCAAACTCTAAGTCTCTTCTCCTAACATCTGTATAGGATTTCTGACGACTCTGCCTGTTTTCAATCTCTCTTGAATAACCTTTACCTTTTCCATAGCTTGATGAACTAGTCGGGTCCTATCAACCCAGCTTCACCAACCTCAAACCATCCAATAGGAGATCTGCATCTTCTCCCATAAAGAGCCTCATACGGAGCCATTTGGATGCTAGAGTGGTAAGTATTGTTATAAGCAAACTCAATGAGAGGTAGGTGATCATCCCAATTACCCTTGAAATCAATCACACAAGCCCTCAACATATCTTCTAAAGTCTGAATAGTGCGCTCTGCTTGACCATTCGTCTGAAAATGAAAAGCAGTACTCAAATTCACTTTCGAACCCAAACCTTTTTGGAATGACTTCCAGAATTATGCACTAAACTGTGCACCTCTATCCAAAATAATGGATACTGGTACTCCATAAAGTCTAACTACCTCTTGAAGATACAACTTGTCATAATCCTCTGTTGAATGAGTAGTCTTTACCGGTAAAAAGTGGACTGATTTAGTCATTCGATCTACAATCACCCAAATGGAGTCATGATGCCTGCGAGACCGTGGCAGACCTGTTATAAAGTCCATATTGATCATCTCCCATTTCCATTCCGGAATCTCTATATTCTGAGCCATACCACCGGGCCTTTGGTGCTCTACCTTTACTTGTTGACAATTCGGGCACCTAGCAACAAATTCTGCAATACCTTTCTTCATACTACTCCACCAATAGACTTCTCTCAAATCACGATACATCTTTGTGGAACCCGGATGGATAGAATATCTGGAGCTATGAGCTTCCTCCATGATCCTCTCTTGAAGTTCATACACCCTTGGCACACATAATCTACCTTGATACCTCAATACACCATCTCACCCTTGTTCAAAAGCCATCACTTTTTGCTTATGAATATTTGCCTTCAATTCAAGCAAAATAGGATCTTGGTTTTGTTTCTCTTTCACTTCAGACACTAATGATGATTCATCCCCATTCATCACCGCTACTCCGCCTTCGTCGGAATCCCTTAGTCAAACTCATAATCATGCAAGTCTATGCACATCTTTTGCTAACTCTATCTTGTCTTCCTCAAAATGGGCGGTACTACCCATAGACAATCTGCTCAAAGCATCAGCAACAACATTACCCTTATCTGGGTGATAGAGAATACTCATATCATAATCCTTGAATAACTCTAACCATCTCCTCTGTCTGAGATTAAGCTCTTTCTGACTAAACACATAATGAATACTCTTATGATCGGTGAACACATCTACATGAACACCATAAAGATAGTGACGCCATATTTTCAAGGCGAATACTACAGCAGCCAACTCTAGATCATGGATTGGGTAATTCCTCTCGTGAATCTTAAGTTGTCTGGAGGCATAAGCTATAACTTTGTCATTCTTCATTAACACACAACCCAAACCAACTATGAACGCATCACAATACACAACGAAGCCTTGCGTACCCTCTGGTAAGGTCAACAATGGGGCAGTAGTCAACCACTTTTTTAATTCCTGAAAGCTTTTCTCACAAGCTTCAAACCATTGAAACTTAACTATTTTCTGAGTCAACTTGGTCAAAAGAGATGAAATAGATGAAAACCCCTCGACGAACCTTCTATAATATCCAACCAATCCCAAGAAACTCCTAATGTCAGTTGGAGACGTGGGTCTAGTCCAGTTCTGCACTGACTCTATCTTTTGAATATCAACTCTAATTCCATCACCGGAAACAATATGGCCTAAGAAGGCCACTGACTCAAGCCAAAATTCACAATATGGCTCTGATACCAAGTTTGTCACTCCCCGAGCCTACACCCTCGACGGGACTGGCACCCTGAAGTTGATCGAAGAGATCATCAATTCTCGGAAGAGGATACTTATTCTTGATAGTAACCTTGTTCAACTGACGGTAATCTATACACATTCTAAGAGAACCATCTTTCTTTCTTACAAATAAGACCAGAGCACCCCAAGGTAAGACACTTGGTCGAATAAAACCTTTCTCAAGGAGATCTTTCAACTGCTCTTTTAACTCTTTCAACTCAGCTGGAGCCATTCTATATGGCGGAATAGAGATAGGACGAGTATCGAGAAGAATATCTATACCAAAGTTTATTTCTCTCTCAGGAGGGACTCTAGGAAGATCGTCTGGAAAGACCTCTGGAAACTCACTAACGACTGAAACTGACTGAATATGAGGTGTCTCAACACTAGAGTCATTAACTCGGACTAAGTGATAGACACAACCCTTGGAAACTAACTTTCTCGCCTTAAGGTACGAAATAAAATAACCCTTAGTCATTGTTGAACTACTCATCTACTCAATAACTGGCTCATTAGAAAATTGGAACTTAACAACTTGAGTTCTACAATCAACTGAGGCATAATAGGCATGAAGCCAGTCCATACCTAGAATAACATCAAAATCTACCATATCTAACTCAACTAAGTCAGTCACGGTGTTCTTGTGATTGACGAAAATGGTACAACCACAATAGACTCTCTCTCAGCTAAAATAGACTCACCAACATGTGTAGAAACCCTGAAGGACTCAAGAAGTTGCTCAGGGAGAATATCAAAATTCATGGCAATATAAGGAGTCACAAAAGATAGACTCGCTCCTGGATCTAGCAAAGCATAAGCATCAAAAGTAAAGACTTTGATCATACCAGTGACAACATCTGGTGAATTCTCTTTCTCTTGGCGACTAGTGATAGCATAAAGATGGTTTGCTCCGCCTCTTGTCCCTGAAGTAGCTCCTCTAGGTGCAGCTCTGTATGGTGGAGCAACTGAAGAAGATTGGGCTCTAGTGCCCCTATTTCCACCGCTTTGCCTGTTCTTAGGACACTCTTTCATGAAGTGACCCTCTTGACCACACTTGAAGCAACCAGTGGAGCCATCACGGCATGTTCCTGGGTGGTTTCTACCACACTTAGCACATGTAGGAGCCCAATTACCTCCTTGTGCTACACTACCTTAAGATTGCGCAGGTCTAGCTGTGTAACTATGTGAATTCTAATTATGGAAATCACATTTGTTCCTTGGTGCAGGTGCACTAGCAGATGATGGAGCAGGTCCCTTTTGCTTTTGTTGAAAAGATGACCTGTTCGTATTACTCTTCTGCTGCCCGGACTCATTCCCTGATGTCTTAGCTTTCTTGTTTCTAAACTCCTCTCTATCCCTCTTATCCTCCTCAACCTGCTGCACATGGATCATCAGCCTTGCTATATCCATATCTCCTATCAGCAGAGTTGCCTTTCCCTCTTTGCTTGACAGACGAGACAACCCAGCAACAAACAGACTCATCCTACTTCTCATATCAGCAACCATCTCCGGAGCATAACGGGAAAGTTGGGTGAACTTAAGGCTATACTCATGCACACTCATAGATTCCTGCTTAAGAGTAAGGAATTCTCGTACCTTTGCTTCTCTCAGTTTCTGGGGAAAGAAACCCCCCAAGAAGGCCTCCTCAAACATAGCCCAGCTCACAATCGGTGCACCCTCAGCTCTACCCTTCTTCCATTGATCAAACCAGATTCTAGCGACACCCTTCAGTTGGTATACAGCTAGTTCCACTCTCTCGGCATCAGCAACATGCATAATCTCAAAATCCTTCTGAAGCTCCTCAACAAAGTTTTCCAGATCCTCAGTGACACTTGAACCAGTGAAGCTTGGAGGATTCATCCTTAAGAACTCACGGATCCTAGATGCATCAGCCACATCCTGTCGAACCCCTCTTTGTTGCCAACTTCGTTGGTCACAGCTTGACTTAACATTCGGATAGCTTCCCGAAATTCAGCATTGGTGACCTTTCCTTGGGGTTGCACTTCTAGTGCATTAGGTACCCCTTGTTCCTCAACGTTCCTCTTAGCAGTATAACCTCGGATAGCTCTTAGTGGAGGCATGATCTGAAAGATACGCGCAAGCACGAGTTAGAAAGAAACTTTTATAGAGATAAACTCTATCGCACTAAATGAGTATGAAAGAAGTAAGGAAGTTCCTAAATGTTGCAGCCTCATAATTATAGATGTGGAGCGCTTCACACCGATAACTAGGACTTTACAGACACGGCTTCATAGACTCCCTAGGACTCTTGAACTCTAGGTTCTAATACCAAGTTTGTCACGCCCCGAGCCTACACCCTGGGCGGGACTAGCACTCGAGAACCATTATTGGCCCCAAGCGAACCCTTGGCCTGGCTTACTACTCAGCGGAAGACATTACTCAACAAAGATAAATTCATGAAATAACTAGAATGTTGTAAAGAAACATTCAACTGGCCAATAAGGCAACTCAAGTCTTATAACAAAAAAACTGAAATGAATAAGACTAATGATCTACTAATGTCTAACTGTCTATGAAGCCTCTAATACTATGAGGGATGTCGGGACAAGACCCCCGATCATCCTAACAACTGAAATAACAAAGCAATAAAAAGGGATCCTCCGAAAAGCAAGGAGGCTCACCAAATGACTCTGAAATGCTCAACTGGATAATTGAAGTGCTGGATGTTGATCCTAGTTACCTGTATTTGCATCATAAAACGATGCAGGCCAACTGGCATCAGTACATGGAATGTACGAACATGCGAGGGGATAACTAAACATGACATAAGCTTGAACTGAAATATGAAAGAAACACTTACCTCAGCTTTACTCAACTCATGGTACTCTACTCAACGCAGAAATAAACAACAGTAAATATGAAGTTTATATAGAGCATTTAAAATAGTAGGTAACATCTCAAAGTATTGGAAAATACAATAATATCTCAGTTGTATATAAGAATACAAAATAAACTCTGTTTGGGATATTCTCTAACCGACAACCATCACTATGAGCTACAGTGTCTCGCCCACGCTGCCAGAATTGTCCTATCACTTGCCGAGATATAAAACGCCTCAACTAAGTGGATCCACTAGTCTATACTAAAAAGCATTAAGGAATCATCTAAAAAAGTATGACCCTTTCTACCCACGTTGGCTACATGGTTTATGGAGACTTGAGTTTTTATGAACTCGTTCCCATATCGGTGCTCAATACTACTCCCAAAATATACTCAGCTCATATGTTTAAAAACATAACTCTTTCTCTGGGGTTTGAGATTATTACTCAAAATCTATCTCTTAAAAGAGATGAAAACTCATTTGGAAAGCGGTGTTTCCTCTCATCCTAAATGTGAAAACATTTACTCTTCGGGAATAGTTAGTTCCCATATATCATTTTTAAGAAAATTAACTTCACCTTAATCTTACTCAACTCAATGCTCAAGTCTTAAAACAAGTTTGAAACAATTGTAAAAGACTTTTTGAAAAGACTCGAAGAACTCTCAAGACTTGACTCTTAGCTCTACCTTGAATTTGAATTTATGGATTCAAGGTTATGATTCATGTTTATGGATGATTTCTAGATGTTTAGAAGTTATTTAGAGTAGTTAGAATCAATAGGAAGTGTTTGTATACTTTAGAAGGACTCAGACGGGCTAAACGACGGAAAAAGGGTAGGGACAGACGACCCGGGCCCCTAAATACGACGGAAAAAGGGTAGGAGTAGTTAGAATCGTATTTCGTTAATTCGACTAAATACGATTCTTTTTCTCAATTTCTCTTTAGATTCAGATACCCAATACATGTACACAAGAATCTACTCAAAAACAAATCTAAAATTGACATGATTTCCTCAAGAACTCATCAATCTCATCCCAATCTCAAGAACAAAAGTCAATTTCAAGAACACAGTTCAAGAACATCAAACCTTCAACTTTCTAGAACGAATTTAACGCTGAAATTAACATGATTGGCACGTGGGTGAACGTACCCAACGCTATGTGAATTCACATACCTCTTAGGATCGAATCCTTGGCGAAATCCGCAACGAAATCCTCAAGAACTCGATGAAATCTTGAGATTTCTCCTCTTTTGTCTTCTTTTCTCGTCTTGAACTTTTTTCTAAAAACCCTAGCGTTAATTTGAAATGCGTAAACTGAACCAAATCAGTTTATACCCCTAATTAATTACTAAAAATGAAATAAATTAATTGGGTAATGAAAAGACCAAAATACCCCTCTTAAATCCGGGTGACTTTCCTTATCCGGACAGCCCGACTTCAAATGGATACATCTCCCTCATAACAACTCAAAAATTAGCAAACTCGGTGGCGATGGAAAGATAATTCAAAGACCTTTCATAACTCATCTTATACTAAAAGTTATGGTCGTTTGAAGTTGACCCAAAACTCATACTTAACATAACTTGCCAAATTTTCAGATTTTCATTCTTTTCAAAAATTGTTCTTTCTAATTCTAGCTCTTTCAAATAGCAGGGTGTTACACACTTACTCGAGAAACAATCTTTTTTAATTAAGCAAATGGTCTCTTTTTAATCTACTTCAAGAATTTTCAAGTTTAAAATGTTTTGGAGATTTCAAGACTTAACAGATGTCTTTTTTAAAACTAATTTCATCGACTTTATTTAACATTTTAGCATCCATATTTAGTATTTTTTTTTAAATTTAATTAACCTAAGTTTGGCCGGTTAACTGTTTTTAACAGATCTTAACGGATGTCTTCCACTTTCCCTTTAGGATAAATTAGAACCCTTATCTAGAATCCCATAAGGTTAAGCAGATCTTAATATAGAGTTAATTCAGCATAACTTTTAGCAAAATAGGTGTCCTTGTTCCAGTGGCGGAGCAAGAATTTTCGCTCAGGGGGCTCAAAGTATAAAGAGAAAGTTCATGTGGTAATGCAAGTGCGCGGTGAGCATAGTATCCCCTCGGCATGCTCTTTGTATATGAACCATAGATATTTCATTGGTTCATAAAAGTAAAGGCTAAACTAATCAAAGATATCGAGGACAAAGATATATTCATAAGAATTTTAGTGGATCGATTGTATTACATAAGTTAATTTCTAAAACACGTGAAAATTAAATGATGAAAAAGGGAGCGAGACGGAGAAGAAAAATATTTACCTTATCATGCTAAATTAACTTACTTTATCATATTGTATTAAGCATTTCTTTCTACTTTTATCATGCTCCATCGAGCATTCTTAAAATTTCTTGTGCTTTTTATACTTTTATTTTGTAATGTTTTACATTTAAAAAATTTAAATTAGCATCCATTCAATCACATGTTACTATGAAAATCGTCAAGATTCTCTAAAAGTGTGTAAGAATAGAGTTACTAATATTATAATGCATATTCAGAAGATAAATAAATAGCATCGTCAATTTTTTTAGTTCATATAGTTCAATTTACTAGGTTAGTCATAATTTGTAAAAAAAGACAAATAACGAATAAATCAAATAAGTTTAGTTTTCATCTCTCTAAAACAGAATTAAAAATATAAAAGAAATTTCATGAATTCTATAAATTAATATTTTTAAAAGGCTGTTGACGATTTTAAGTTTTTTCATTCAATTACATCTAATTTACCTTTTTTTTTAAATTACTTATATTTCTATCTCAATTTCAAGTTAAATATAATTCATCATTTTTTAAAAGAGTTATTCAAGTTAGTGTATGAAAAGAGAGTTATGTTGAAACAAAATGAATAATAGATATAAAAAGAATAAAAAATAAAAATAAAAAGAATATGTCTAATAAATTTAAACAAAAACAAATTAAAAAGAAGAAATGAAATAAAAGGAAAAAATAATGAAAAAGAAGAAGAAAGTCTAAGCCCAAAAGTTCCATTTTCCAAAGCATTATAAAAAGAGGGGGAAAATGTTGTCCAAGTGATTTGAACCCATGACCTATGGGCATTTCTTGAACCACTTATCCACTAAGCTAAGACTATAGTTTATTTTTAGAAGGTTCATTTTAATATATATACGCTAAACTCAGAATTTGACGTTATATATACAATATAATTTTTTGACAAGGGGGTTCAGGTGAACCCCTAAGGTCCACCTAGGTCCGCCCCTGCCTAGTTCACATTTAAAATATATTAGGTGGCGACTCTTTAAAAAAACATAAGAATCACCAACATTCTACACCGTTTGGACCTCGAGTTAAAATAGGATATAACAGTATCCTATTTTATCACTTGAGTTTTAGCTTCAGAGAAAAGATATCTGGAAAAAAAACTACCATGGCCATGATGGCCGCCGGCCAGCCACCTTTGTTGGCTGATCAAGCCTTCTCTTCCAATTTAGATTTAACATCCCGATCCAGTTTTCCTCTTTTACCAAACAAAGTCATAACACAACCAGTAGAACCATCACAACAAATACCCAGACCTATTGAAACCATCGCAATTCCTCTTTTACAAATTATGCAGAATTGCTTAAAAGCAAGGAGTCTAATTCAATTACAAAATCAATTGATATGAAAGTTGTCAACATTGTAGATGGAAACCCAGTAGTCCGTTGGACAGAGGCCGAAGTGACACGAATGAATATCATTGAAAATCTCCAATACGCAGTGGTTGGAAAATTCTCTTATGGATGGCCTGCCTTGGAGGAATTGCGCACATTAATCCCAAAGCAATGTGGAACAACAGGGGATTCTCAAGTTGGGTACCTGCGCAACAGACAAATTCTAATTACATTTAATCTACTTGAAGATTTTGTGAACATAATGTCAAAGAGTGTGTATTATTTCAATGATAAAGAGGGGTACAATTACCAAATGAGGCCACTAATATATGATGCCAAATTCAAGGCGGCGGAGGAAACTACTCAAGCCATGGCCTGGATCTCATTCCCTAATCTTTTGCCTACTTTCTTTGTGAACGAAGTTTTATTTTCACTAGCTTCAGCAGTTGGAAAACCATTACAACTTGACATGGCCACCATCAATAAAATCAGGCTGCAAGAGTTAAAGTACAAGTCAATTTACTGGAAAATTACCCTACTCAGGTGATCATGGAAAGAGCAGATGAAGAAAAGGGAGAAATGAGAAAGGAGGTTGTGAAGATCAAATATGACTTTTTCCCCAAGTATTGTGCTGAATGCAAAATGCAAGGTCATAGTCCTAAAGAATGCAAAATACTATATCCAAAACTAAACAAAAATGAGGCAATCAATGTTGATGATGATAATGCTAATAATGAATCAACTCAAAGGGAAGGAAAACAAATTCAAAGTACAGACAAGTAACCAACTGTAAAGCCTTTTCCTACTAGATTCTTTTCTAGTGGCAGAGTTGTTGGAGATCCAAAGATGTGGAATGCTGTAAAAGATAATAGAATTAAAAATATAGCAGGAGGCAATGAAAGCAAAGGCACCACTAGAATTCAAACAATCAATATGTTTGAGGCACTAACTAAAGAGACACATGAACTGAAAAACACTGAAGATAAAGGGCATCAAAAAGGCAAGATCACCAGATTGCAATGAAATCAAAGTACACACTCAGGTGGGAAACACTGAAAAAAGCAAAGATGATAGAAAAATCAGAAGTTTCAACACACAATCATCAGGTAGCCAGAGTATCAACAAGGAGGAATCATGTTGGGGAGATAGATTAGATAGAGAAGATGGTGAAATTGAAGAGAATGCATAAGAGGAGTTAATCACAGCGAATAACACTACAACATATAATGGGGATCCTGAAGGAGAAAGTAAAGGATTATTAAAGGAACCAGAGGTGGAAGAGTTCACTGGAGATTCAGAGAACAAAATAGTCAGTGATGGAAAGTGAAGCTAAACCAATATCATCCTACCCTGCTATAGGTTGCACAAAGACAAACAATGAACATCAAGAGAGGAGATTAAGTAATGAAGCAGAGATGCAAGACAGACAAAGTAGCAGCAATACCTCCCCAAACAAAGTACTACATAACCTGGTGACTCACAAGATGGATATACAGAATAAACATGGGAAGAATCTACTGGAATTGGAAGATAAAGAATATAAAGAGGAAGATATGCAGGTGGCACAGATGGAAGCTGCAAGGGAAGTTGACATATCCCCTAAAACTATGTGTAAAGGGATAAGAAAAAGGAGCAATACGAATTTGACATCTGATAAACCACAGTCATTTAGGGCAGTAACAAGGAGTTTGGCCTCAAAATCTAGTTTATCTGATGATTAAGTCTTTTATCTGGAATTTTAGATCTGTTAAAACGAATTAAGCCTTTCATAGGCTTCAAATGTTAAACGGACATCATAAGTTCTTTAGTATAGCAGTACTGGAACCTTTTAAGTGGAAAAATATATTGAAAAATATAAAAAAAAATTGGGTATGCGCGTGGAAGGATTTAATATTAATGGAAAGATTTGGTATTTTGTTGCCCAAGGCGTACAAGTGGAAGTTATTGAAGATAAATCTCAACAGATTACTTTAAACGTGAAGCTGCAGGAGAGGAATGTTGAGATGGTGGTGACTCTAGTATATGCCAAATGTGATACAAATTATAGATTTGGAACTTTGGGATGACATCTATCAGCTAACCAACACTGTTACAGTTCCATGGATGGTTGGGGGTGATTTCAATGTAGTCCTTAATGGTGAGGAAAAGATTGGAGGCTTGAAAGATTGCTTTCTGCATCAACTCTTGTGAATTAGAGGAAGTTCAGTTCAAAGGTGGACCTTTCACCTGGTGGAACAGGAGAAGATTGCATTTTTAAAAGATTGGACAGAATGCTTGTTGATTAGCACCTCCAATCAATCTTTGGTCATATTAAAGTGGAGCATCTAGCCATAACAGGCTCAAACCATGCACCTATGTTGTGCACTTTAGGAATTCATGCTGAAAATTTCATAAAACCTTTTAGGTTTTTGAAATTTTGGACTGCACATGCTGATTTTATGAAAGTTGTAAAACAAAATTGGCATGCAGAAGAAGGGCCCAATCCTTTTATCACTTTTAAGAACAAGCTGGGAAAAAATGAAGGGCATTCTATCAAAATGGAGCAAGAAAGTGTATGGTGATGTTTTCAAACAACTTATTATCAGAGAAGAGATAGTAACACTCAAGGAATCACTATTTGAAGAAGACCCTACTCCACATAATAGATCCATTTTGCAGCAGTGCCAGGCTAAATTGAAGAGATATCTGCATTATGAAGAAGAATAGTGGAGGCAAAAGGCTGGAATAAATTGGTTTGTAGAAGGAGACAGAAATACTAGGTACTTTCATAACCTAACAAATGGGAGAAGAAACAGGTTGAAGATCAAAAGAATCAAAGACAAAAATGATATCTTGTTAGAGGATGAAAAGCAAATGGCAACAGAAGCAGTAGAATGGTATACAAGGAGATGAAGCTACTAATCAGGAACTACTACAGCATGTCCCTAGTTTGGTGAGTCCAGAGGAGAATGACCTATTGTGCAAGATGCCTACTATAGAAGAAGTGAGAGAAGCAGTATTTGATTTAAATGGGGACAGTGCTAGTGGTCCAGATGGCTTTACAAGATGCTTCTACCAAAAGTGTTGGGACATTGTGGGGGTGGATATCTTCAGACTTACCTGCAGCTTTTTTCATGGCCAGACCCTACCAAAATCTATTACTCACACCAACCTGGTGCTGTTACCAAAAAAAGATCTTATTCAAAGCTACTCATACTTAAGACCTATAAGTCTTAGTAACTTTATCAATAAGGTGTTTTCCAAAGTCATTCATGGTAGAATGGAGAAAGTACTACGAAAACTGATTTCTCCTAATTAGTCTGGATTTGTAAAAGGTAGAAGCATTATTGAAAATGTGTTATTAACTCAAGAGATTGTTACAGATATCAGGAAGAGAGGAAAATCAGCCGATGTTATTATAAAGCTTGACATGGCTAAGGCTTATGATAGGGTCTCTTGGCTCTACCTCGTCAAAGTCTTGTCAAAGATGGGTTTCTCAAATCAGTTCATTGACATGGTATGGAGGTTGATTGCTAACAACTGGTACTCCATTTTATTAAATGGACAACCAAAAGGCTTTTTTCACTCTACTAGAGGGGTAAAACAAGGGGATCCGCTATCCCCTGCTTTGTTTATACTATCTGCAGAAATATTATCTAGAGCTCTAAACTCACTATTTGAAAATCATAACTTTGTGGGTTATGGAATGCCTAAGTGGAGTCAGAACATCAACCATCTGGCGTATGCAGATGACACGATCATTTTCTCATCTGCTGAGGAAGGGTCTCTAAAGCAAATAATGAGGGTTCTTAAAGATTATGAAACAATCTCAGGGCAACTGATAAATAAGGAAAAAATTTGTTTTTATATGTTTCATAAAGTGGAGGCTAGACTGGTGGAGAAAGTTGAGCAGATTACTGGTTTCTCCAAGGGAAACTTTTCTTTCAAATATTTGGGTTGTCCAGTTTTTCACAACAGGAAAAGAAAGGAGTATTACAATGATATGATAAAGAAAGTTAAGGACAGATTGCAAAATTGGAGCGGAAAACTTTTATCTTTTGGAGATATTGAAAGTGTGCTTCAAAGTACTCCTATATACTTGCTATCTGCGGTTGTCCCTACTAAGTACACTATTAATGAGATCCACAAGATCTTTGCTAGATTCTTTTGGAGCACAAAGGGAGAAGGTAGTAGTAGGCATTGGGTATCTTGGTCAAAGTTGTGCCTGTTAATGCCGTAATTTTACTATCTTTAGAAAAATCACTTTTTGAAATGTTCTGAGTATAAAAAAAAATTGAGAAAAATACTTAGAAAAAAGTCGCCACTTAATTAAACTTAATTTTTTTTAAAAAAAATTTAACAGATTAAATCTTTATAAATTTAGAGAAAAATGGGTAAGAGGTTCTTATTTACGCTTCAAGAAGGTTTTTAAGGCATTCGAAGCGCCCACTAACACGCGGTTATCCTACGACCTAGTTAGAATATTTGACTATTTTTTGGAAAAATGATTCAACATAAAAAAAAAATTATAATATTTGATTAACTTTGAGAAAATAATTAAATAAATGATACATTTTATTTTATTTTATTTTATTTTATTTTATTTTATTTTATTTTATTTTATTTTTTAGAGAAAGGGACCTAAAATGAAACATTTGAATTAAAATGTAAGTAAATAGAATTTTAACAAAACTAGATTAATTAGGATTTATTTGACTCATTTTTAAAATAACAATTTAAACCAAATTAGTTAATTTAAGCATGAAAATCATTTTAAATTAATTGAAGAAAAAAAGTTTTGACTAACCTTTTGGAGAAAATGACTAAGTATGTATTTTTTTAAATTAATTGAAAGAGTCTTGATTAACATTTTTAAAGTATATTTGAGAAAAATACTTTAACTTAAAACAAATTTAAAATGAGTAAAATGTGATTAAGTGAAAAGTATTAAAGAATATATCTTTTTTAAGAACAAAGGGTTTAACTTAATTAAAGATATAAAAATTTTGACCAATATACTAGATTAATAAAATAAATGAACACAAAAAAAAATGAAATGTATTAAAAGTAAACCAACACAAAGAAAATAACTCATCTTTTGGGGAATCTAATTAAGTTAATTAACAATTCTAAAGTTAAGAGTCAATAAAATTAGTCAAGCATAATCAAAACAATTATAAGAGTAAAAGAGATAATGAAATTGGGCCCCTTTGGGCCAATTTCGCTGTAATTTTTTGGGCTTTAACCCAATTCCCGTTTTTGTATACATCGGCTGTATATTAGTGCATATCAGCGTGTATATCCTCCCTTTCCATGTATTTCTTACTTCCGAACACCTGTATTTCGCCTCAGCCCTGTATTTTCACATTTTTCGACATGTATATTGATGTATACTGAATGTATACAGTCCATCTTAGGACCTTCGGACACCTGCAATCTGGATTTCCAGCCCTGTATTACCGTTCTATTGCTTTGGTTGCCTCGATAAGAGGTAAAGTTGGACCTTTGGCCCAACGAAGAGATGCAAGGACGGGAGTTCATGGCGAACTCGGGCAGATTTCACATAAATAAGAATAAAAATAAAAATTAGTATTGTGGCATAACAATAACCAAAGTGAAAGAATAAAAGAACACAAACAAAGGTGCTACTTCATGCTCAAAAAAAATATCTGGCTACTAAACAAATAAAATTCAAGAAAAAATCATTTAACTTGATTTTCCGGACAAACAGAATGCATCAAGATCAATATGAACTAACCTAAACTCAATTAATATCGAAAGGAAATATCTTAGCATACCAAGGAAATAAATAACAGAAAGATTTAACTCCTCTTTTAAATTAATTAGCAGGCAACAACCTCAAGCAAAAGCCTAAATGACCAATTCAAACACAAAGATAAACTAATCAATCAAGAAAAACACATTTCCTACTAGTAAACTAGCTACTGCTTTAACACTAAGATAACATCCCTCAACAACACATATACTATACTGCCAATAAAAAGAAAAAAATAATAAACAAGCTAGTAAATGATGCTAACAGTCAAAAGCAAAATCTTTAAATTCATTCACATTATATGGAGCACCACAGTTGGACATTTTGAAAACAAAAAAAAAACTCTATTCCAACTGACTATGCTACATGATGGAAAAACACATTGTTTCAGAAACAAAAGGATAAAACAGGGTATTAAGAGCTAAGCAAATCTGAACATATATTACCATACTACATCCAAGCTAAAGCTATATCTCTTAAATGGATAAGCAGATTTACAATGCTAAAAAATTAATGCAAGATAAGAACTGCGATAGGCTAAGACTCTGACTTCATTTTTTGAAAGGAAAACGACATTACAGCAGCAAGAAAGAGACTTTATATGCTAATAGACCATGAGAACGCAAACATGAGTATTCAATGTCATTCAAGTAAGTGAACTCGAGATGAAGGATAGCGAAATGGACTTAAAATAAACACAGATAAACAGCAAAGCCAAACATGAGACAAACAGCAGCATCACAGATATACTAGAGACTTCATTGGAACGAAATAGATCCTTCAACATGATAGCTAACTCGAAAAATCCTTAGACTCATGCGAACGACAACATTAAGTATTAATGATCTAAACAACAGTACACCTTATGCTTGACAACAGAATAAATGAAATAATACAGACCCAATGACATTAAGCAGTAGATTCGAGAAGAGGAAATGCGTTCAAGTAGAATAGTGAAGACACACCAACATTAGATGCAAACCTACAAGGCTTTGACTCGACCAAATAATGGAATCACATAGGAACGTATATATCACATTGAAACAGCAACAAACCAACTATAACTAACAGCCAACAGCCATATCATAAGGCTTTTCCGACATCGAAAAATATCATATATTTTTTTGAAACGGAAGAAAAGATAGGGAGAATATTATAAAGGAGGAGGGGTGTTACTTTGAAAAGCTTAAACCAAAACTAGAGCACATGAAACTTATGCAAGAATCTAAGATTTGAACGAATACGAGTAGCGTCAAGAAGCTTAGCAAGAACATTACTATACTACTGATAAGAACCCTATTAAAGCTAGCTAGGCCATTGGTTGGCATAAAAACAAATTCCTCATCCGAACAGCGGCACCCAAACAGAAACAAAGATTTCACAATCTCGCAGATATTAAGTCGGGATAAACGAGATGAAGAGATTACCTTTTCGTGAGCAGCGACTGGGACGGGGGCGAGCCTAAAGCTATTCCACCATCAACGACAAAGCTGCGACTGAAAATTCGAATTCCAAACAGAGGACGCAGAGACTCAGTACTATAAATTCTATCGTTCTAAATTCTATTTATTTTTTTTGATTTTTTTCTTGCCTATGCTTGATGAATTTCAGTTTTCTTGTATTTTTTGCTCACTCTTTCCAACTTCAAAAAAAACAGCCCCTCCCAACAGTGAAAGAAGGGAGTTATTTATAGGGGAAATCAGGGCAATTTTGGGGGGGAAATCCTTTGAATTTCTTTCCTCTTTTCAAAGCCAAATAGTGGAAGAGATTTGAAAATCCCTGAAAATGGGGGAAGAGGGAACAACGATGTGATCGATTAGGCTGCTAGGGTAATGGGTTTGCAGATGGGTCACGTACCGGTTTCTTCGCAAAGAAGAAGACGCGTACAGGGGTCGATTTCTGATCGCGTGTGATTCTGGGTTTGCAGCGCGATTTGCTCGCTGGATTTCGGTCTTCGCGTGAAGAAGAAGAAGAAGAAGAAGACGAGTATGGGGTCGTGTGGGTCGGGTCGTATCGCTGTTGTATTGTTGTACGTTGTATTTAATGGTTGCTGCGTATGTATCTGGGTTTCTTTTGTTATGGGATTGGGCTGATTGTATTGAAATGTATGGTCTGTTAATTGGGTCAATGAAATCGGCCCAATTTGGTTGAAAGATGACCTGAAGGTGAGTTAAGGAAAGGGTTAAGTTTGAATTAGAAAGAAAAAAAAATGGCCAATTGAATTGCAAACTTAGCCAATCGAATTTAATAAATTAGCCAATTTTAACTATTGGTGAATTCGGCTAAAAATAAATGAGACGAATTAATATTAATTAATTAATAAGCTTCCTTAATCTTAACAGAATAAAATAATCAACTTAATTATAAACTAAATGATTTAAAATTATAATCATAATTTAAATCAAACTAAATTAACAAAATATTTAACTAAACGTAAAATCTTTTGTAATGATTTTCAAATATTTATAAAATATACTAGTTATATACATAACTATAAAAATATATTTATTATTATTTCAAAAATTATAAAATTGACAAAACTTACATAAAAATAACTTGAAAGTATTTTGAACTAGTTAACCAAGTCGTGCTTCACGCGGTCATATTTTTCTATATTTAGTTGATATAAAAGAAATTAAGAAATTTTAATACCAAAAACTCTCTCTCTATCTCAGTTTCAAGAAAAAAAAGAGAAGAGAATTATAATTTTGTTTTGGAGCAATACAAAGACATATTTTTATGTGTCAAATTTATATACGTCACTATCTCATTTTTTGGTGTTTTAAATTATATATTTTATTTTACTAATAACTTTCTTTATATAATATTATTTACGCTTATAAATTTATTTAACTATCTAATTTAGGTTTCATGTAATTTCTCCTACTTGTAATTTAACTTTTTCACAATTATTACTTTAAAATATGAGCATATCAATTAGGGCAACTAATAAAATTAATAGCCTAAACTTGTTATATATCCACACAAAACTTTCATATGAAAAGTATAGAAAGTGTAATTCTAAATTCAAGAAAGGAAGTAGAAGTTATATTCAATTCACACATCTAATAATTAATTAATATTTTGTAAAATAATTACATTAAAAATAATAAATACACAAGAGAGCTCAAATATCAATTTTATATAGAAACTAAATAAATTTTGTAATCCAAACACTACATAAATATGAAGAAGTGAATACCAATGATCTCATAAATCAATATGTGGACGAGTATCGAATTAGTTGAATTCTGTAAAAATGAAATTGATAATTTATTACAAAAGGGTTTGATAAAACCTTCAAAATCGCCTTGGTCGTGTACTGCTTTTTATGTTAATAATGCTGCAGAAAAGGAACGTGGCGTTCCCAGATTAGTTATAAATTATAAACTTTTAAATAAATATTTAAAATGGATTAGGGATCCTATTCCAAACAAAAAGGATTTATTAGCAAGATTATATGATGCTAATATATTTTCAAAATTTGATTTAAAATCTGGCTATTGGCAAATTCAGATTTTCAAAGAGCATACTTATAGAACTGCTTTCAACGTTCCATTCGGACAATATGAATGGAACGTCATGCCTTTTGGTTTGAAAAACGCCCCTTCTGAATTTCAAAAAATTATGAATGATATTTTCAATTCCTATATGGACTTCATCATAGTATACATTGATGATATTTTAGTGTTTTCTAAAACTCTAGAACTACATATAAAGCATTTAGATATTTTCAAGAAAATAGTAATACAAAATGGTTTGGTTATCTCTAAA
>JAJONR010009208.1:0-21720 GCA_029582245.1 Solanum etuberosum
ATTCTTCAAGATCTGGTCCTCTTGAGCCTACTCGGCGATCTACCAGAGTATCTCGTACTCCCAATTGGTATGGCTTTTCCTCTACTTTATCCAACATATCTGTTCCATCTTGTTACTCACAAGCTTCCAAGCATGAATGTTGGCAAAAAAGCAATGGAGGAAGAACTTTTGGATCTTAAAGAAAATGACACATGGGACATTGTTTCATGTCCTTCAAATGTCCGCCCTATTGGATGTAAATGGGTTTATTCAATCAAACTTCATTCTGATGGAACTCTTGATCGGTACAAAGCTCGATTGGTTGTTCTTGGTAACACACGAGAGTATGGGGTGGACTATGATGAGACTTTTGCACCCGTAGCCAAAATGACTACGGTGCGAACTATTATTGCCATTGCTGCTTCACAAAACTGGTCTTTATCAAATGGATGTAAAAAATGCTTTTCTACATGGTGATCTTAAAGAAGATATTTATATGAAACCTCCACCTGGTTTGTTCTTATCGCCTACATCAGATGTATGCAAGTTGAAGCGGTCTTTGTATGGATTAAAACAAGCTCCAAGAGCTTGGTTTGATAAGTTTCGGTCTACTTTGCTACAATTTTCTTTTAAGCAGAGCAAATATGACTCATCTTTGTTTCTTCGGAAAACATCTACAGGTTGTGTTCTTCTTTTGGTGTATGTAGATGACATTATTATCACAGGAACTGATTCTTCACTAATTACTAGCCTCCAACAGCAGCTTAAAGATTCTTTTCATATAAAAGATCTTGGTACTCTTACTTATTTTTTGGGTTTGGAAGTTCATAATGTTGCTTCAGGTGTGTTTCTAAACCAACACAAATATACTCAGGATTTGATTTCTTTGGCTGGTCTTCAAGATTCCTCCTCCGTAGATACTCCATTGGAATTGAATGTGAAGTATCGTCGCGAGGAAGGCGATCTTCTTCCTGATCCAACTATATTTCGACAATTAGTTGGGAGTCTAAATTACCTTACTATTACTCTTCCTGATATCTCTTTTGCAGTTCAACAAGTTAGTCAATTTATGCAAGCTCCCCGTCATCTCCACTTGGTGGTTGTTCGTCGCATCATTCGGTATCTTCTAGGAACATCTATTCGTGGATTGTTCTTTCCAAGTGGTTCTCCTATTCGTCTTAATGCTTTTAGTGATTCTGATTGGGCGGGATATCCTGATACTCGTCGTTCAGTCTCTGGTTGGTGCATGTTTCTTGGAGAGTCATTGATATCTTGGAAGAGTAAAAAGCAAGATCGTGTGTCAAAATCTTCAACAGAGGCTGAATATCGATCGATGTCTCTTGCTTTCTCCGAGGTTGTATGGCTTCGTGGATTACTTGCTGAGATTGGATTTCCTCAATCTCATCCTACTCCTCTCCACGCTGACAATACAAGTGCTATTCAGATTGCTACTAATCCAATTTTTCATGAGAGGACCAAACACATCGAAGTGGATTGTCATTATATACGAGGAGCTGTAGATAAAGGAGTCATTACTTTTCCACATGTGTCCAGTGATCTTCAAATAGCTGATGCGTTTACAAAATCCATGGCACGGCAACGCCATCAGTTTCTAGTAGGCAAATTGATGCTTCTTGATCCACCAAAATCAATTTGAGGGGTGATGTTAGCATGATGGACAACTAAATGATTGTATATATTAATGTAATTATATAGTAATATAAATTAGCATGATCATATACATTTGTTGTAGAATCAAATTAATAAATATTGTGATAGAATAGCTGATTTGGAGGGATAGCAAGGCAGATTTAGAGGGATTGAATAGCAGATTTGTAGAGATAGAATAGCTAATCTTTAGGGATAGGAATGGCGGATCTTTAGGGATGTGTAATCTTTATTTTCTCTATATAATGGAAAGACTCTCTTACTTTGAGAGGCATTCAGCAGAAAATTGACAATTTTTGCATTGAATTCTGAGTCCAGAAGGATATTGCTGGACTTAATGTCTCTATGAATGATGGGTCGAGTACAGTCGTGGTGCATATAGCTGAGTCCTTGAGCTGCACCAGTGGCTATTTTAAATCTCTTTTGCCAATCCAGGGCTGGGGTACTACTTTGACCGGGTGATACTGCTCTTTTCTTTCTGTGAAGCCATTTGTCGAGGCTTTGTTTCTCAAAGTATTCATAGACTAGAAGCTTTCTGTCTGAACTTGAGATGCAACACATGAGCTTGACAATGTTGTTGTGTCGAATGTTACCAAGTGTTCTAACTTCTGCCAGGAACTCCTTTTGGGGTCTTCCACCTGATTTTTCTCCATGCCCTATGCTTTTAACAGCATAAGTATTGCCTGTTTGGTCTATCACAACTCGATAGACCTTCCCTGAACCTCCATTTCCTATTATATTTTCGTCTTTCAAGCTAGATAAAATGTCTTCTGTAGTCACCTTCAACTTTTGAAATGAAATGAACTTCATGTTATCTTTGACTTTCTGCTTCTTTGTTTTCCACCAATGCTTTCTGGTTCTGTAAAAGATCCATAATAACAGTATAGCTACCCCAACTCCTACAATTGGAATAATCAAGTGTTGTGTTCTCAAAAGTTTTCGAACCTCGTCACCAGAGAAGCAGCTTGGTAGGGCAGGGATGGATGAACTGTTGGATGTAGAATAAAGATTCAACTTGTCAAAGCAATTCATTTCATGAATAAATTCAGAAGAAATTCTTCCTGAGAATTTGTTGGAACAAAGCCTTAAACTAATTCTAGGCCTAAGATGTTTTATACTTTCTGAAATGCTTCCTGATAACTGATTATACGACAAATCCAAAGCATCCAGTGCAGGTGAATTCGTAAGTCCCTTTAGAATAGAACCAGTCAATTGGTTATGAGAAAGATCCATATCATACAAACTAAACAAGTTCATTGCATTAGGTAATACACCGGATAAGTAGTTGTAACTTAGCGACAAGTGATTCAATTGGTTCAACTTGCTTGTAATTGAACCACTTAGAGAATTATGTGACAGATCCAATTTCACCAGATTTTTCAAGTTCCCAATATCTTCTGGTATCGAACCATTCAAGTGGTTCTCAGAAAGATCAAGATTTTACAGTTGGGAAGCTGATATTTGCTTTGGCATTTCACCAGACAACATGTTACCATTAAGATACAAATTGACTAGTGTTTTCATCCCAAACAACTCACCTGGAATCCGGCCTCTCAAAGAATTATTGAACAAATCCAAATGTTGTAACATTGAGCAATCTTTCATGCTTACTGGTATAGTTCCTGATATGTTGTTGTTGGAGAGATCAATGAAGGTAAGGTTGTTGAGCTGACACATTATTGTTGATGGAATTGTTCCAGTAATGTTCTTTTCTCCAAGATTTAGTTGAGTCACTACCCGGTCATCGATGCATGAAACTCCTAGCCAATTGCATTCTGAAGAATTCAAATCCCATGACTGGAGGAACTCTGAATCCCTCCAGTGTTGTTTCAAGCTTAATAATATGGACTGTTCCGTGCTCGAAAATTGCAAGGTTTCTTGGAAAAAAAGACTAATTAGGAAGAAGATTTGCATATAAAGCAACTAATTAGGAAGAAGATTTGCATATAAAGCAAAAAATGGGAACATGTTAATTGATGCTTCCCTTGTGTTTCTTTTCATTTGATAATGAAGTCTGTCAAGTCAACTCTTATTTCAACAATAAAATAGTCATTCAGAGCCAATTATTTGGCTTTGAAGAATCAAACCATAATAATTGGGGAGTTGTCTCCTTTTGACCAAGTCAAGCTAGTAATTTACTCCCTTTAACTTATCCACGATGACTTGATACTCTTCTTAACAAAATATTTATTAGAAGTCTATTTTTACTATATTAACCTTATTAATTATGTTTTCGGAATTTGTAATTTGTGTTATTACTTAAAGATAGGAAGTGGTATTGAAAGAAAATAATTAATCTCCTATTTTCAGAACCCCAACCCTCAATATGAAAAAAAAAATGATTTTGTATTCTTTTGGGGGTGGGTACTGGATTAGGATGTGTACCAATTTTACAGTATTATATTTGGTCATCTGATCTGTTAGCAATTTTTTTAAGAATAAAATGTCGCACCTTGTGTCGGTTAATACTAGTGTGCGCACAACTGTTTCACACTTGCACAAAAATTAGGAATAATGAAGTAAATATGAAAAATTATATTTATGATAATTATGTATGTGATTGTAATTTAATTAGGAAAAGAATTATTGTAGGCTTATTCGGACAAGGAAAGGGAAGCCCTAGAGCGACAATGAATTTTGTGTAAGAATATGATATTATAAATATTGAATAACAGAAAAGAAAGAGAAAAGTTGTTTTTTTGTGTGAGGATATGGTATTGGTAATATTGAATAACAGAAAAGAAAGAGAAAAGTTGTTTCTTGCTCTTCATATTATTTTTGCATATTTTATTTTAACATGATATCAGAAACATGGTAGCAAAACAACGATTGCTGTTGAAGAAACAAAAATCAAAGAGAACTATTTTGCCATGCAAACGACCATCCGGGAATTGTGATAAGTCGTATTGAAGGGAAGGGAGAAAACTATGAGGAATGAGCTAGATCCATGAGGACGACCTTAAGAGCAAGAGAAGAGTTTGACTTTATTGATGGAACATTCAAGCAAGGAGTCGCCCGATCTAGAAGACTAGTGGACTATAAATGCTTTATTGGTGTCGTTGATTTACAATAACATTGAACCTACAGCAATTGAAGGCTGAACGCAGAAGGGCATGACCATTGCTGATTATTATGGTAAGCTGACAAAGCTGTGGGAGGAATTGGCTATTCAAGAGCAGATTCCAGCGTGCACGTACAAAAAATGCACTTGCAATATGGGAGCAATGGGATTGGATGAAGCAACATACAGGGTGGTGAGGTCTAACCTACTGGTGCAAGACTCGTGCCATCCTTGAATAAAGTCTATTCGAAGTTGGTGCAGGAAGAAGGGGTAAAATAAAAGGAGTAGCTCGTGGGAATGATGACCGGAGTGAGACCATGACATTTGCAGTACAAGGAGAATATGTTTACCAAGATCAAGGTGAAAGAAGAAACAATAATGTGGTTTATTTGCTAAAAAATTAGGGCATGAAGCCGGAAAATACTACCAACTTGTAGGGTATCTAGAATGGTGGACAAACAATCCAAAGTGTAAGGTAAAAGCAAAAGGCCAAGGCCGAGGTTAACCGCAGCAACAGAGAGGAGGTTTGAGAACTAGTCGAGGAAGGGGAAATTTCATGGATAATACCGTAGTGACTAAGTATGCAAGAGTACTGTACATAGGACTGGCGAATGTAGGCCGGATGGAATCCCTGGAAAGTGAATTCATGTTTTTGAGAGCATCTTGAACAACTGTTTCAACTCCGCTAAAGCCTTTTGCTCAGGATTTGGGAGTTCTTCAACTTTGTTGCTCTCTTCCTTAAACAAAGCAGATTCAGTAATTAGGAGTTCAAATTGGCAATGCCACATGGTATTTTCACACTGGTTTGGGGCTGAACTTTTACTCATTCACGCACGTGAGATCACAGCTGCTGTGGCCTGTGGAAATGGATCAAAACGGTATATCTATTATGGTTGGATAATAGGACCCCACAAATTTTAGCTGCTGTTTTTTTCTTGGCCACAAAGGCCAGTCAAGTCAACTTTTGTTTCTTATTAAAAGTTTAACAAGTCAACTTTGGTAGCATTTCCCTTTCAGAGTGAGCTACAATATTCATCCATGTTGACTGACTTGTGTTGTATGATACACGGTTTCTTCAAAGCTAATTAAATGATCGAATCAAAACACTTGAAAAAAAATAAAACAAGAGATTGTAGAGAATGAGGTAGCTAGTGCAATCAAACCTAAGGAGCCATGAAAACTAACCATATTCATGTTGTAAAATCTACATTTTCAATTCCCAGGAAACAATTTTACCTTTTCGTTGTTTCTTTACTTGCCTTTATGAATTTCCAGGGCAGTTTACAGAGTGACGTCTACGAAAATGAGAAGAGCATTTTGTTGGAGCTGAAGCAACTATGGGGATTTCATCAATTATGGGATTCCAGTTCCTCACACTGTAGTTGGTATGCTATAGGCTGCAGAAATGGTTCTGTCACAAGCGTCTCTATTCATGAAAAAAATCTACTTTCCGGGACAATTTCACCAATCATATGTGAACTCAAAAGTCTACAACTGATAGACTTGAGTAACAACAATCTCAGAGGAGAATTTCCTACCTCCTTGTACAATTGCTCAAAGCTGGAATTTCTTAATATTTCTTGGAATCAATTCCATGGACCACTGCCTAGTGACCTTCATCGTTTGTCGAGGCTAATCCATTTAGATATTGCTGGAAATAGCTTCAATGAGATCCCAGCAGCCATAGGTCAGCTTTCTGAATTGCAATATCTGTCTCTTAAGTTCAATAATTTCAGCACTTCAATACCCCGAGAAATTGGAAATCTATCAAAGCTTGAGACCTTGGATATATCCTATTTTTGGAGCTATAAGAAAGTTCCAGAGGAATTAGGAAGACTGAAGAAGTTGAGAGACCTCATCATTAAAGGGTCAGACTTGATAGGGGAGATTCCAGAAACATTTTCTTATCTTTCAGGTCTCCGGACCTTGGATCTCTCAGGAAATTACCTAAATGGTTCAATTCCAAGCTACTTGTTTCTTTGGAAGAATTTAAAGTCTCTTCATTTGGAGGATAACCAATTTTCTGGTACATTACCAACGTTGGACGCAAATATGGAATTGATGGGGAGAACTCAAGAAATGTTTTCTCATATTTCAGGTCTCGAAGTCTTAGATCTCTCAGGAAATGACCTAAACGGTTCAATTCCAAGCTACTTGTTTCTTTTCAAGAAGCTACATAGTCTGTATCTGCAGTATAACCGATTTTCTGGGAGTTTACCTACTATAGCTGGAAATTTGGCATTGAGAACATTGGATCTTTCGTGGAATCAGCTTTCTGGACATGTTCCACAAGAATATGACAAGAATGAATACTACTTTTACAATAATCTGAATCTATGTAGCAAATATCTCAATTATTACATCCAAGTTCAACGTTGCGATGGAAAAACAGGAGCTGTTAGAAAAACAAGAGTTGGTATTGCTGTTGTGGCCCCTGTTGCACTTTTAATCATTGTAACATTGTTATGTTATACATTTAAAAAGATTTGGAATTTCTCCACAGACCAATTCATGTGGAGGAAGAAGAGGGATGAGAACCAAGACCCTGAGTGGATGTTCATTTCTTTCCAGAAATTAGGATTCACAGAATCCGAAATTCTAGTGAAAATGACAGAAGAAAATTTAATTGGAAGTGGAGGATGTGGGAAGGTCTATCGAGTTGGTGTTGATCCTAATGGAAACTTTGTCGCAGTTAAGAGAATATGGAACAAGAGAAATTTAGACTACGGGGTTGAGAAACGGTTCCTTGCAGAAGTTGAAGTATTGGGTAGCATTCGACATTCCAATATTGTGAAGTTGTTATGTTGCATTTCTTGTGGAAATTCAAAGGTTTTGGTGTACGAGTAGATGGAAAATCAAAGCTTAGACAAGTGGTTGCATCACAAGAGAAGAAGTGAAAAAGCTATTACTGCTTCAGCACATTGTGTCTTGGAATGGCGTACTAGACTGCAAATTGCAGTTGGTGCTGCCCGAGGTCTATGTTACATGCATCACGAGTGCTCTCCGCCAATCATTCATCGTGACATTAAGTGCAGTAATATCCTTTTAGACCATGAACTGAATGCCAAAATTGCAGATTTTGGCTAAGTGGGGAGAGACAGAGACTGCTTCTGCTATCGCTGGCACATTTGGTTACCTAGCTCCAGGTATATTTCATTGTTCTCATATTGAAATAAACAACAGCATACCAGAGTGTACGTATGTATCGTGTTTCTCATTGATTTTATCCTAATACCTTGTTATTCTAATTGGAATTTCAAAGTATGCATACACGTCAAAAGTGAATGTCAAGATTGACGTCTATAGCTTTGGTGTGGGGTTATTGGAGCTGGTTACCGGGAGAGAACCAATTAACGGAGACGAGCATATAAACCTTGCACAATGGGCATGGAACCACCATGAAGAAGGCAATCCAGTGGTTGATGCTATTGATGAAGAAATCAAGGAAGCATGTTTCTTGAACGAAATGAGTTCCATGTTCAAGTTGGCGCTTATTTGCACCTGTACTGTACCTTCTGCTAGGCCTTCCATGAAGGAAGTCTTGCAAATTCTATTACTTAGCCTTTCATGCTACCGTCTCCTTTTGAGAATGATGAAGGGACGGACTAATTATCCATCGAGTATTGATCCGTTTGCCACTAGCTCCAGGAGATGTTCTATAGTAATATAGATTGAAAAATATTAATATGTTTATTTTGGGTAAGGAACATATTATTGTAAAGTCCAGTGGGTCATATATTAGCTTGTTTGGACGGTTGTTACTTATTATATTATATTCTATCGTTAGTTTAAATTCAATATTTGTTTTGATTTTTATTTAATTTTATTATATTGTATCAGTAACATGTTAGGTAACAACGAAAAGTCCTATTTTGCCTCTTCATTTTTTCCTCATTTTGTCTTTACTTATTATTTAATAATCATATTTTATATTTTATTGTAGTTTTACTATGTATCCTACTTTTCTTAAGGTTTATTCTTCATGTGTCACATTAGGTAACAACGAAAAACGATACAATCTATTCAATCATGTTATTTATTAAAACAATAGAGTACGATACAATACAAACAGAGTTTATGCACCAATGATTTACAGCTCATACTGAATGTTAATTGGCAGCTGGAGTTGATCAGAAGGAGACAACCAGTCAATGAGTGTTGCTTCACACTAATTTATTAGGAAAGTACAGTGCGGCTTCCACCCTAAATAACGCAAAATTGAAGTTACTTCAAACAGAAATAACTATGTTGACTTCAAGTATGAGCTCTTTATTGTATTCATAGTGACTTCACTGCCAAATGAAAAAAAAAAAAACAATGGGAAGTATCAATTTGCATTTTTCCCTCATTTTTTTCGTCCTAATTAGTCCGTCATTCCAAGAAAATTTACAATTGGAACAGTCCGTGTTGTTAAAATTGAAACAACACTGGAGCGATTCGGAGTTCCTCCAGTCATGGAATTTGAATTCTTCAGAATGCACTTGGTCAGGAGTTTCGTGCATCGATGACATCGTAGTGACAGAACTACATCTTGGAGGAAAAAACATTACCGGAACA
Organism: Solanum etuberosum; assembly: GCA_029582245.1. Lineage (NCBI taxonomy): Eukaryota > Viridiplantae > Streptophyta > Magnoliopsida > Solanales > Solanaceae > Solanum > Solanum etuberosum. Next base: position 9,266 of record JAJONR010009208.1, read on the forward strand.
ATTCCATCAACAATAATGTGTCAGCTCAAGAACCTTACCTTCATTGATCTCTCCAACAATAATATTTCAGGAATCATACCAGTAAGCCTGAAAGATTGCTCAATGTTACAACATTTGGACTTGTCCAAGAATTCTTTGAGAGACCGGATTCCAGGTGAGTTGTTTGGGATGAAACAATTACTCAGTTTGTATCTTAATCGTAATATGTTGTCTGGGGAAATGCCAAAACAAATACAAGTATCACAACTGAAAAATCTTAATCTCTCTGAGAACTACCTGAACGGTTCGATACCAGAAGGTATTGGTAACTTGAAAAATATTGTGAAATTGGACCTGTCACATAATTCTTTAAGTGGTTCAATTGCAAATCAGTTGTTTCAGTTGCATCATTTGCGTCACCTGTCGCTAAGTTCCAACTACTTGTCCAGTGTGATACCTGATGAAATGGACTTGTTTAGTTTGTATGATATGGATCTTTCACATAACAAATTGACTGGTTCTATACCAAAGGGATTTCGGTATTTACCTGGACTGCATGCTCTGGATTTGTCGTATAATCAGTTATCAGGAGACATTTCACAAAGCATAAAACATCTCAGGCCTAGAAATACTTTAAGGCTTTGTTCCAACAAATTCTCCGGAAGAATTTCTGCTGAATTTGTGAAGTTAACATACGAAGAGAATTGCTTTGATGAGTCCAATCTTTGTTCTACATCCAACAACTTATCCATCCCCAGCCTACCAAGCTGCTCCTCTGGTGATGAGGTTCGAAAATCTTCGAGACCAAAACACTTGATTATCATTATTCCTATTATAGGAGTTGGTGTAGCTATACAGTTAACATGGATCTTTTACATGGTCAGAAAGCATTGGCGGAAAACAAAGAAGCGGAATGTTAAAGATGACATGAAGTTCATTTCATTTCAAAAGTTGAAGGTGACTACAGAAGACATTTTATCTAGCTTGAAAGACGAAAACATAATAGGAAATGGAGGATCAGGGAAGGTCTATCGAGTTGTGATCGACCAAACAGGCAATACTTATGCTGTTAAAAGCATAAGGCATGGAGAAAAATCAGGTGGAAGACCCCAAAAGGAGTTCCTGGCAGAAGTTAGAACACTTGGTAGCATTCGACACAACAACATTGTCAAGCTCATGTGTTGCATCTCAAGTTTAGACAGAAAGCTTCTAGTCTATGAATACTTTGAGAAACAAAGCCTCGACAAATGGCTTCACAGAAGGAAAAGTGCAGTATCATCGGGTCAAAGTAGTACCCCGGCCCTGGATTGGCAAAAGAGATTAAAAATAGCCACTGGTGCAGCGCAAGGACTCTGCTATATGCACCACGACAGTACTCGATCCATCATTCATAGAGACATTAAGTCCAGCAATATCCTTCTGGACTCAGAATTCAATGCAAAAATAGCAGATTTTGGACTAGCAAAAATACTATCCAGGAGGGATGATAATCCTGAGACAGCTTCTGCTATTGCTGGAACATTTGGTTACATTGCACCAGGTATATTGCAGTTCAAACATGTATGAATATTCAATCTTTTAAAATCCAATTCTAATATATCAAATTTTAATATTTGGTCCTGACAGAGTATGCCTCGACATTCAAAGTAAACGTAAAGACTGATATCTATAGCTATGGAGTGGTGCTATTAGAATTGACAACAGGGAGAGAACCCATTCTCAGGGATGAGCAAATGAATCTAGCACAATGGGCGCTACAGCATTACAGAGAGGGGAATTCCATTCTCGAGGCCCTGGATGAAGAAGTGATGGAAACAAGTAATTTGGAACAAATGAGAAGTGTTTTTAAACTAGGAGTGATGTGTACAGGAGCATCACCATCTGGTAGGCCATCAATGAAGGAGGTTTGCTATGTTCTCCAAAGCTGCAGAGACTCTAATATTTGGGGGAGACAAACATAATCGTAAATAGAGATGATTAGAGAGTCTTTGATGATTTATGCAAATAGTATCTACTCATTTGTCAGGTTTGAAGATTATAAAAAACTTCACGGTTCCTTGTGACTAATCCTATTTCGTGATTCAAATCTACATGATCTTTCCTCCATTTTTTTACATTAAATCTGTCTGTATGACTGTCATCTTTTTTCTGTTAGCAAAGCATGTCTTCTACTTGTAGAAAAATATAATTTCATTACAGTTACATATGAATAGTATGCCTTACATTGTAAAAAGTTATAAAAAATTGCAAACAAAATATACATGAAAATTTATTTGAGAACTCTAAATGACTCTACATTACAAATTTTATTGAGTCGCTTTCGCGTAAAAACACAGCAAACAAAGTATACACGTAAATTTATTCGAAAACTCTATATGGATTTAGATCATAAATTTTATTGAGTCGCTCCTGTGTAAAAACATACTCCATAATCATTGATTCATGACCATTTCAAGTCATGGCTTCCAAGGATTTTAGTTATGCATCTTGTTATCGGAGCACATACAATTTTGAGAGCCAAAATCATCTGCTAGGCAAGGAGGCAGAGCTTTTGCATGTTGGTACCACTTATTCCTCTCTTGCATTAGATCTTTGAAGAAACTATCTATGGTTTCTCTTGTAATGCCTGGCATAACCACAATATGTGCCATGCCGCTTAAGTAACACAGTTGCCAACGACGAATGAATTTATGATCACAAGGTCGTTCAAAAACAACTATAATGCTAAATTCATTGAGCATAGCACTAATTCCTGCTTTAACAAGTCGATCTTTCAAATATCGAGCATTTTCAATGCATGTTATGGAATCTTGTTGCAATCCGACATGTCCTTTCATGTTTAAACAGTACCACAAGAATATCGGTGTCAAGCCATTTCGACTACCAGAAATTGTTGTATCTATTGATGCAATATACTCAATTTTTGAGAGGCTACTAACATAACTTTTCCTTGTTATCTGAATGCCACAAGGCATTGGACATCCCAAGAATTTGTGGCCTCAAATTGAAATACTGCCAATTGGCTTCTTGAACGTAATTGTTTTTGCCTATTGTCAAATACAATAAAAAAACCTAGGTCATTTTCTATTTTTAACCATGATGGAAAATTGAACAGAAGTTAACTTGCATGTTTGATAAAGGGGAGTATTAGCCCACATATATATTTACCAATATTGATATTGATGATGGCTGGTTTGTTCTTGTTGACAAGTAACTTTGATCTCAAATCTTCATAATCAATCTCCCCATTAACTAAAGTGTTAATAGTTTGTAGCTCCATTCGATACATTCTTGCTGCTTTGAAAATCGAGTAATGTGAATCTTTTGATGAATATAATATCCCACTAGGAAGTAGCTCTCTTCTGCATAAATATTTATTGTTCAAATGCATAGTGAAAGTGATGAAACACATACATCATTTAAACGTCTCCGACTATCGGTGTGTTTGGTATGAAGGAAAATATTTTTCAATTTTTCATGTTTGGTCAACTTATTTTCCTCAAATTTAAGAAAATGACTTCCCTTCAAAAATTTAGAAAAACATTTTCCAAACTCTATCTTATCCTTAAATTATAATTTTTTTTTCTTACCCTACCCCGTGCCCGACCCTCCCAATCCAAAAAAAAAAAAAAAGTTTAAATTTTCTTATTTTTTAAATTTCAAATATGTTTTTACCCCTACTCCCAAACCAACCCCTCCCTCCCACAAACAAACAAAAAAAAAAATTTAAAAATATTTTTAAAAGATATTTCAATTTTTAAGGTCGGGTCGTGGATCGATAATTGGGGTTGATTTTTGGGTTAAAAATTATTTTTCTAAAGAGTATTTTCTAGTGTCAAGCCAAAAATAAAAGATATTTTCTACTCACCAACCAAACATGAGAAAATAAGTTATAAATCACTTATTTTCCAAAAAAACATTTTCTAGGAAAACATTTTTCATGGAAAACATTTTCCTTCATACCAAACACACCCTAAATGTTAGATTGTTCTACTTAAGAAAATATTGTTATGTCTAAATAAACTTTTAGCTCAAAAACTAGATCCGCCTCTGAAAATGATACCTACCCAACCAAAAGGCCATGGAGATTGCCCTCAGTGCCACCACTAGTAATGTATCCCCAATATTCGTCCTTCTCTATTTCCCAGAGTTGTGCAAACCAATCTAAAACCGCCACTTCAAAATCTTTTGAATGAAAATCCACAGGGCTCTGAGTAAAGGGATCTCCACAATTGTTCAAGGAATATTGCAAAAGTGGTGATAAAATAGCATGATGCTCATAATGCATGTTAGTTGGATAACCTGTAAATTAAATAACCAAAGATATTATGAATAAAATCGTAAAACATTATTTGGGATAAAATCAAAAATACTTATAAGATGTAAAATAAGTTAGGGATGATATATTAATGTATAACTTTTGAATAATTTTGACTTATAAATACTTTTATGTTTATTACACACGTAAATAAATCAAAAGGTATTTATTTATTAGCTTAGCCAAATACCATCGTAAACAAAATTGAGATTAAATTACCTCAGTAATGTTTGTATAATTTTGTTGAGTAAAAAGTAACTATGTTTGTATGGAAAGACTATACATATGTATATGCTTACCTATATGATACTTTTTCCGCTTGGACAATGTCTCCAAATATTGAGTCAAAATTATGTCTAGTTCTTGAAAAGACGTTTCATCTTTAATATCAGGTTCTACCACACTCAGACACAAATTCTTCCTTGACGAGGACGGTGCATCGATTTCACCTTTTGTTGGAACTATCATTGAATCAAACTCCTATTTCATAAAAATAAAAATAAAAAGATTCAATCAAAGATATGTTTCATGATTTAAAATGATCAATGAATTAATCATGAGTATATGGTTGAAACTTGAGATAGACATATAATTAAAGAAAATATTAGAAAAATTGATACCCTTTGAATTCCCATTCTTAGAGATGAAAGTTTTGTGCATCTCACTATCTTTTAGCTCCTCCAATTTATAACAAATGAATTAAGTTGCTTTGCCTTCTTAACTTTTGTTTGTTAAATCTTGAATTTAATTAACACCTGTCAAAGTTGGTGCATCCGTTTAAGTTAAAATAGTTTTAAAATAATTGGTAGTGTTTGGAATAAAAAAAATTATTTATTTTTATTTTAAAGCTAAAATTAATATACGTACTCATACAATGCAAGAATATTCAACATAACTTTAGACACTTTATCTTTGTTCATACAATGCAAGAATATTCAACATAACTTTAGACTCTTTATCTTTGTTTTATATTACACATGTTTTCTTACACATTAGTAATTTTGCTCGTGTTTTAGACTGTTTGAAAAAAACATTAGTTACTAAATTTTATTTTTACTTTTTATAAATTTTGGTATGATAAAGGATGTAAAATTTTGATGTATGCACATATAGTTTTTAATTCTATAAATTGAATAAATTACTTTTATAACCATTTGTTTTGTTAGCACCAACACTCTTTCAGCTTCATGTCAACAAGTTCAGGAGCTTAAAGTCAAACTTCATAGACCTTATATATATATATATATATATATATAAAAAAATTGAATAATTATAACATAGTGTAATCCTACAAATGAGGTCTGCAAATGTAGGGGTGGGCATGGTATGGTATATACCGAATTACCATACCATACCGAAATTTTTAATACCGTGATTTTTGTTAAGAATTCATCACCAACTTAATTATTTACTTAAGATAAGTCAAGAAAAATCTAGAATATTCCGGAGTTATAGAGAATTGAAGGAAGATCTCTAGAATGAGTATTCGTAGTTGGAGGAATATTCTAGAATAGAGTAGAAAAATATGCTTAGCTAGATTGTTCCATCACCTCCTATAAATAGAGGTGGTCAATTTGAGTTGTAAGAAAACAAAGTAAGTAACCAAGTAAGTAAGAAAGCAAGAGAGCAAACAAGTGTGAGTGCTCAAGTAAAGAGTGTTGCTGAAGCAAGTAACAAGTGTGATCAAGATTGTAAGACCGAAGCGGGTCCTTACTTTGATATTATAAAATTCAAGTTGTGAGAAATCGATTGTGCCCGTCGTCTCTCCAAACAATATCCAACAATTTTGCTATTATGGTATATGGTATTTATTTTAATTTTTATATTCGATATGGTATTGGTATTTAGAAATAACCATACCGAAGTATATAGTTACATAAATAACACATATATATTATTAAAATACTAACAAATATGCAATATAATATTAGTATAAACTAAATATTTAGAAGTTGAAACCTTTACTACTCTATTTTGATTGAAATGTATTTGAAATTTAATTGATTAACAAAGGAGTTGTTTGTACTTTATTTTGAATATATATTTCTACATGTGTAATGTGTTAGTATAATACAATTAAGACATTTTTTAATTGTTGAAGTCGTATTACTCTATTATACGAGTATATATTAGTCGAAGTTGAACAAACTATGGTTACCGATTTACCATACAGTAGAATACCGAAATCAAACTTCAAAATACCGAACCATATCAAATTAAATTGGTATGATAATGGTATAATATTTTAAAAATTAAATACCGAAATTACGGTATCAAAACTTTCAAATACCGCACCGTACTATATCATGCTCACTCCTATGCCGCGGTATAATATACGCGGATATTATGAAGTAAGAGTTTAAACTATAAATTTTCAATGAAAAATAAAATAAAGTTTAGAATTATAAAGTCTGATTCAAAAAATTGAAAAGTTTATATAATGATAATAAAATTGTGTTAATTGGTTTTAGTGCTTGAAATTTGAAGAAGATATCAAAAATAAATTTGTTCTTTTTATAAACACATAATATATTTTGCATAATGTAGAAAATTTGACCGTTTGAGAGACTTCAGAATATTCAATAATGAGAAAAAAACCGTGAAAGGAGAGTAAGAAAAGTAAATATAAGAATAATAATGTTGGTTCATAATAATCGTTAGAATATAAATGAGGCAACAAAATAGATAGTCATATACAAAACGATGCTACATTAACTAAACACTATTTCATTTCTCAATTATTACAACAATTCCTATATTAAATGAGGTAAAAAATTATTAGATTTTCTACCCAAATTTTTTTTTCTTCAAATTAATCAACTTAAGAGTTTTTTTAATATATATATATATATATGCGCGCTTAGTGGCTTTAGGATTGAGAGGACCCTGCGCTCTTCATAAAATAAATTTCACAAAAAAAAAAGGGGAACATTTTTTATATGAAGGTCATAAAGAAAGTGTCAACAAGTCTAAAACATAAGACTCATTATCATATACTATAATAGTAAAGAATATTCTTAACTTAATTGTATATATGTAACGACATGTTCCCGTCGTTATGGGAAAGCCAAAGGGGAAGGAATTTGGGGCAGAAAACTTTTGAGTAGTAACTTGAAAATTTCTAGCCTAGGCCAGACTTGGACGAAATCTGAGTCAAGTGAGGTCTAGGGTAATTCGGTAGTGAATGGGGAATTTAATTAAGAGTTTGATCACGTGATTGGATAGCCAAGACGTTAAGGAGCACGTATGGCTTTACGGAATCGAATTCGGGCGAGTAGAACTCCCGAAACTGATCTTGGTGTGGAAGGGTAATTTTAGAACGTCAAGGTTTGAAGGTGTGTTGCGAAATGGGAGCTTGGAACTCAAATTTTGAGTTTCTGTCTCCGTGCAAGATGCCGGGGCGGGGTTAATTCTGCCAAGGCGGGGCCGCTGTGGCGGGATGGGGCCCGTTGTGGCGGGACAGTCGCGATTTAAACCGGGGAAAAACCCCAAAAACGTTATTTCCTGCAAAACTTCGATCTTAAGAGCTAAGGGACGACCTAGGAAAGTTTCCCATCAAGTTTCCATGAATTCTCGTGCCAAAGGTAAGATAATTACTCCCCTAATCCGTATTTCGATTTTTAGAACTTAGAATCCTTGTTAATTATCGTTGGGGGAGGGTTTTGGCCTGAAGTTAATGGTGGGAAAAATCCTAGTGGATCATTAGGATCATGGGTTTGGCCTTGGGTTGATATTTTGTTATAATTCGGATAAATTAGGCCTTGTTTATTGATCCTTGCATTAATTACTTGTTGTAGTCCAAGAACAAGCTGAAAGACTCCATAAAGGGAAGGCTCAAGTGTCTTCTGAGTGTTCAGGCTTGGTTTCGAGGTAGGTGATGGTTCGACTTTCCGTAGTGTTATATATGTCTGTTTAATTACTCCATTGTATGCATGCATGTATGTGATTAAGGGAACATGAATCGAACCTAATGAAATGATTATGTATGAACTATTACATGTCATGAACCTGTTACTTGACTGTGTGACTATGTGCATTGTTCATTATGGGTGTGATTGTGACTGTGGTTGTGCTGACTGGACCGAATGTCACGTTCTGACGCATATATTGGACCGAGTGTCATGTTCCAACACATGTATTGGACCAGGTGTCACATTTCGACACACATATATTGGATCGGGTGTCACGTTCTGACTCACTAACAGTTTGGGTGTGAGTTCCATGAGAGGACCACTTGTGATTAGTACATTCATATCTACCTGTCATTAATATTGGGGAATTGTATATTGCTCCTAAAATGATAATTGAATTATGCATCATGTATATGTGTGTTTACTGTGTTGTAATTACTTGCTTATATTTCACTGACTGGAGTAGCCGTGTGATCCTACCAGTACACCGTGATTTCATGTGCTGATACTGCACATGCTCTTTCTATGTTGAGTACAGGGCATCTTCAGGCGGCTACTGATAGACCTCAGCTAGGAGATCATTGACCGAGCACGAATTCGTGGGTGAGCCAGTTCTTTCAGGTCGCCATGGATCCATCATTAGTTTTAGTTCATTCTTTTCGGACTCAGACTAGATGTTCAGACAGTTTACTCATGTTTAGTTTTCGGAGTTGCACCCTCCTTTTTCTTAGACTTGTTGATTAGTAGAGTTTTGGTACAATGACTTTCAGGTCTAGGGGTTGAATTTCCGCAAAGTTATGTTTGGTTGTTTTTATTATATCTCCCGAGTTTATGGGAACTCAGTACTTAGTTCATTATTTAAACCTGCTTCCGTATCTTTAAATTGTTTAGCTTCTTTAAGTTGCTTAGTTGAGTTGTAGTAGTGGTTTTCCCATCGGAAGGTTAGTGTGGGTGCCAATCACAACGGTCTGAGTCGTGACAATATATGAAAATAATTGTGTTGTCACTCATCCTAAAAAGATTTATTACTTCATTATAATTGCCCGGGTTGTTTATTCAATATTCCGGTTATACTCCATTTACTAATTGTTTTAATAATTTGATGTTATCATTCAATAATAGGACGACTTTTATTTTGATAATGGGGATTTTGTTTGTCTCCTTTTTCTTCAATTTCTTATTTTGGACGAGTGACAGATGTCATAGTTGAATTAATGATTGAAATTTATTAAATTAAAAATAAGTTTAAACTATAATTAAGATAATTAATTACTTTTATTTATTTCTTCATAAAATATTTTTTTAATCCAACAATTTTAGTTGTACATAATATATTTCTTAAATATATTTAAAACTTTTCTTACTTGCCTTTAGTAAAAAAAATCGTACTTGCTTTTGATTTTTATTTTTTTTGGCTACTATTTTTCATTCCAAATTATTTTTAGTCTAATTTGAATGCTTTGGAAAAGAATTGTGATATTTAAAGAGAAGAAAAATTTGAATCCTCCCACTTTTAAAAAATATATTACTAAATATTTAGAACTTTACAATTGAAAAAAAGCAACGGGAAAGATCCATAATGAAATATTAAACTAACATTACAAACAAACCATTTACTTGGTCCCAATTTATGTGACACTTTTTATTTTTTAAGAGTCAAATATTTTACGTTTTGACTGGAAATTTGCGCATGAAATTTTCAAATTTTTTTTTAGGGTAATGCTAAATGGCCTGAAAATTTGGCCTGAAATTTAAAAAGTCTATAATATTTTTTTTATTTTAAAATAAACTTATCTTTTTTCCATTTTTTAATTAAAAGGTATTAAAGTTAAAAGGGTAAAAATGTTAAAAAATATAAAATAACATAGGTAAAATATTATTCTGGCCAAAAGATTTTTTCCTATTTTTGAAATGAAATTTATATATTTGTAAAGTAGAAGACTTTTTCAATATTTCTTTCTAACCTATATAACATGGCATTTATTTTATTGATTAGGAAGACAAACAATTATACATACATTTATTACTCTCTCAGTCTATCTTTATTTGTCTACTATATTAAAAATAGTTGTCTATTAAGTATTATTTGTCCAATTTGAAAAATCAAGAAATAATTTATTCTTTTGTGTCTATTTTACTCTTTGTAGTAAATATTGTATTCAATATCTAATATATTTTCTAAAGCATTAAATTTAATATATTCAAAGGATAATTTAATCATATTACCCCTATTATTTATTAAATATTTCTTAAGATATGTGTCAAATCAACTATGAGCAACTATTGTTAGATGGCTGCAGTGACTTAATTAGGATGAAAAATACTGCAAATTTAAATCTTCAGTTATGAGTCTTAAATATAGTGATTAATTGAGTGGTTATTATTTTATTTTAAAAAAAAAAAGAATCAGATGAAGAAAAAATAAATGTTGGCCGAAGAGAGGTCTTAAACTCCTAATGTCTAGCTATATTTAAATACACAAAAACACTTTTCATTCCCTTGGTGTTCAACGAGTTTGGGAAATATAAAAAAGTTAATTTTGTTTCGGAGGGAAAAGTATTGAGGGAAAAAATGTAAAATTAAAATAAAGATATTATAGACTTTGAAAAAATTCTTTTGGCCAGAAAATTTGGTCAGAATTTGACTAGAATGATATTTTATCTATATTATTTTAGCTTTTTGGACATTTTTATCCTTTTAACTTTAATATCTTTTAATTAAAAAATAGAAAATTGATCGGTTTATTTTAAAATAAAATAAAAAAATTTATGTTATTTTATTGCATGATAAATTAAGATTAAATTACTAAACTCCTAATGTCTAGCTATAATTAGATAATACAGATTTATGTTATTTTACTGCATAATGAGTTAAGATCAAATTACTTTTTAACGACAATGACTTTTGAACTTTTTTGCTAATATACATGCAATTTATTTTTGTTAATAGACTCTATCATACTATCTCTAAAGTAAAATCCATTTTTTACGGTGTTGCTGCTCCTATTGGTTGTTGGCACTTTGGCTGAATTAAAAAATTCGAACTTAATCAAATCCGATTAATTTGATATAATATTTGGTACACAATATTTAAAAATTAAAAAATCAAATCAAAATTCGAAAGAATCGAACTACCAAATATTCCAACCTAAACTTTATTAGGATGAAAACCTGCAAATTTAAACCATTATTTATGAGTCTTAAATATAACGATTGATTGACTGAATTTTTTTATTTAAAAATAAAATAAAATAATCTGTCAATGACTTAATAAGGAGGAAAAAGTACATCTAAGGATTAAAAAATCAGAAGAAGAAAAATGTTGGCCAAAATTAGTCCTGATGTCTAGGCTATATTTAACTGTATAGATTTATATTATTATATTGCATAATAAGTATCATTAAATTACTAATTAATGATAATATCTTTTAAGCTTTGTAAACCAAAAAAGGAGATTAATAATTAAGAAACATTTTAAAGGTTTTTTTTGTATCATATAAATAGAAATAATTAAGAAAAATGTCCAAAATAATTTTTAAAAAATCAAATGTCATTTTTGACTTTAAAAGCCTGCCACATCATTTCTCCCAAGTCTAGGATGTAACTAATAATTTAGTGTTGTAATGAATAGTGTAGCCGGTAACCTAAAAACTAAAAAGATATTATAGATGACCAGGAGTGACAAACGAGTGGGTCGAGTCGAATATGAATCGATCGAAAAACGAGTTAAATAAAAATAATTAAAGTATTCGACTCGACTCATATTTTAAATGGGTAAAAACTAGTTACCCAATGGATAATATGGATATCCATATTTACCCATATTATTATAGAGATCATGTTAAAAGCTTCAAAAGCAAAAAATACTCTTCACCCCTCACCCCCACCCCACCCCACCCCAACAAAAAAATACTTAGAACTTCTTAAATTTAACCCACCCACCCCCACCCCATCCCCAACTCCAACGCCTCAAAAATTATTATTATTTTACTACTCCGACCCCCCGCCCCACCCCCCAACGCCTAAAAAATTTAATTTATTTTTTTATTTATTTTTTTAAAAGAAATTAAATTTATTTCTTACTACTTCAATCACCCCACCACCAGTCCACCACTACCCCCCCCTCCAACCCCAACCCACCCCAACCCCAACGCCTAAAATATATATATATATATATATTTTAAGAAATTAAATTTATTTTTTACTACTTTGACCACCCCCATCACTGCGCCCCCCCCCCAGGTCCCC
>JAJONR010009209.1:0-29521 GCA_029582245.1 Solanum etuberosum
ATTATCAATATAATTCTATATCATAAAAAATACAAGGAAAAGTTAACTAACAGAAAATTTAATTTTTGAATTTTCCTTTAAAATTAGTTGAAGCAAAAAGGTGAACTAACTTAATTATCTTAAAGGAAAGATACTGAAAATATTAAGTAGGCAAAAATAAATAATTGAAAAGGGATGTGGAAAAATGTGGAACCGAAAATGATTTTGGAATGTAACTAAAAAAAAAGATAGAATTACATAAATAAAATAAAATTATCCAAATGAAAAATAATAGGAACAAGAATAGAACAAGAAACTCATATAAACAAAAAAAAAAAAAAAGTAAAAGAGAGAAATTTCAAAATGTCAACTATTGTCAAGAATGAAACATATATAGAATCAATTAATTTGTTTCTTTTTCTTAATTAAGTTCCTGAAATTGTGATTTGTTTAGAAAGGTTTAAATTGTCAGCTTTGATTGCATCAATGTCTTACTATTCTTGTGACATTTATATCTATAGTAAAGTTAGATATAGATAAAGTGGTGTGGTCACTTTTTATGATCTAGAAAGTCATTTATTTTTTTCATTAATTAATATAACCAATAATTAAAAGAATCTATTATATTTATTACATCTAATTATATATCTCATGAGTTATAAAAAAAAACCTTCATCGTTTTATATCCTCTATTTATTAATATGTCTCATCAATTCTTTTTACGTAATTCTTACATTACATATATTTTAGCTAGACAAAATAAGAGTGATGTAACACCTCTCTTTTGCAAATAATAGAATTTATTTATTTATTTTTATTATTTTATTTTTTACTTTTGATCTCATTTTTATCAATAATTAATCAGATAAATTATTTTTTTATAAAATAGTTCGAAAAATGATTTTTATCGTTACAATAGTTGATAATCATTATCCACAATTATACAAAGGAACGTGTTTATGACCTTACAATGGAAGTAAAAACGGACAATCCCCCTCAATACCTACACTTTTAATGAAACTATTGACATGTATTGATATCAATAATCTTGCAAATAGTATGTGACTTCTTAACTTTCGAAGCTAATGATTCAACAAGTTAATTTGTATATATCACTGTTCAAATACAATACTTATTGAGAGTATGATAAAAAAAATTCTTTTGATATATTACTACTATTCATATTTCTAATTTGAATTCTTGAATGAATGTAAATTCAATATGAACTCGATACATACTAGAGTTCACGCGAATTGGAGTGAAGCAGAATTGTCATACAGGCGCAAGAGAAAATAAACAATTGTGATGTAATGTGCTTATGTTGTTCTTTACTTCTTTGTATAATCTAAACACAACACGATTTTACTTCTTTGTATAATTTAATACGATTTCTTTTGTAAGTTTCATTCTTTGTGAAGCCTTATAGACAAAACATAATTTTTTAGATATTTTATGCCTTAACCATAAATTTTAAAGGATAAGATTCTTTAAGAGAAATATTTTATTAAGAATAAAATATGTTTAAAAATAAATAAATTATATATTTATCAAGAAAAAAAAGTTTTGTGCAGAGGTGTGAGAGGTTAACTATGGATGGTTTCAGGAAAAGTAGAGGCAGACCAAAGAAGTATTAGGGGGTGATTAGACAGGAAATGAACATTTTAACACTAATTTAATTGAAGCAAACATAATGTATAATTTTACCTTTATAGGTTGATATCATAAAAAATTAACTCTGCGTTTTAAAAGAACAAAAAATAGTTGTTAAAAAAAATATGTTTTCGTAAAAAATATTTATTAAATCTATTTACATTTTTAAGCATATAAGCTTATATATATTTCAGAATAAATGAAAGGAAAACTTATGTATAGATACACATATAGATGAAGAGTTCAACTTATTAAATCAAACTAACTTTTTTTTAATTAAAATAAGGTGAACAATTTTAGCGATGTAGTTTTTTTTCCAGAAGACCTAAGATTCTTAAGCGATTTAAAATCGCAAAATATATAAAACATAAGTACTAATAATAAACTAAATTAAGAATGAAATTTGATATATTTGAATTAAACATTACAAAGAATTTTTAGAATATTTTTAACACTCAATTATTCTAAAAATTAATTATTTGACGAATTTAGCGAACTATTTCTAATCGCGCGAAGCCCGGCTAAGTTCACTAGTCTCAATATAAAGAAGAAGAGGAAGAAGACAATGAAGAATCAAAATAAGCAACAGTTCAAAAGTAGCCAAAGCAACAATAAAATGATGTAATAATTGAAATGCCATAAACAACATACTATACCATAACTATTTTTATTTTTTAAAAAACAAGAGCTACAATAATACACTAGTACCATCGCAAATACCAATCACCCTAAGCAAATATCACTACACTACCTACTACCCTTCGATCCTAATACATGTCCTCTAATCTTAGGCGTATATATATGCCTAGAAACCAAATAATACCCGTGTTTAGGCCAAGTTTGGACTCATTTTATGTTGATTTAGAGTCATGTCGAGTCGTTTGATTTTATATATACTAACCAGCATGATTAGTTGTGTAGGTGAGCTTAAAGGAAGAAACAAGCACATAAATAGGCATTGGAAAGCATGGAAGGATCCAAGTTGAAAAGAAGCAAGAAAGAAGAGTGAAGAAAAGAAGTGCAAGTCAGATTTGTATCTTGGTGTGAGTTAGCAATTTTGGAGACAGAATGGTCCGTGGAGTGGCCGCGTCATGGAGAAGACTTGATTGCCACGACGCAAATCTGAGAAACGTCTTCGCGTCGCGCCATAGTGTGCCAGTTCTGGTCATTTCGACTTAATTATAAATAGATTCAATTTTTATTTTATTAATAATTCTTTTTCTGGGTTTTGAAGAACGACGATTTGGAGAGCTATTTCATCAGTTTTTAGGGTTCTTTCCTAAACTCTTTTACTTTCAATCTATTTATGATATTTAAACTTTGTTTGATTGAAATTACTATTATGAGTAGCTAATTTCCCTAGTTCTAGGGCTGTGGCTACAGGATGATTGTAAGTTCTTGAGTTTTTATGGATTGTCATTAACTATCATATGAATCTCTCTTATGTTCTTGTTTTTCATATTTCATGCATGATCACCATTGAAATAAACATATTGTCTGAATTGAACTCGGGAGAGGAAGAAGAGGATAGAACGTGAGGCACGAGGAACATGATTTTCTCTTAAGAATTAGAGTTAAGTTGTATCTAGGATAGGGATATACCTAGAAACCTTGCTTGGTCATTATACAGGAAGAAATCATAATGCTCGGTATTTGGTCCAACCTATCCCCTCTCAACGATTTAGTTAGGTTGCCATTTATCGTAGGCGATTAGAGGTCGGGAGACCATAATCATATATTTAACCCAGTGAACATTGAATCGATAGTTGATGAATATCCGTTTAACAAGGTAACTTGCATGAATCCTGATAAGAGCTACAGCCCTGGACTTCACCCAATCATTGTTTGAAACGTTCGAAATTGAATCACGTTTATTTAGTGTTTGTTTAATTTTTAAATTATTAAATCAATCAATCTTGTAATCTTGATAACACTTGTGCATAGCTGAAAGTATTGGAAAATCAAGTTGTTCTAATCGTAAGTCTCTGTGGGTACGATACCCGACTCTTAAAAAGAGCCACTTTAATACTTGAACGACCACATACACTTGCGTTTGCGATTTGGGCGCAACAACTTTTTGTCAATAATTATTTCATAGCGGCTGAACCTTACAAGGTGCATGAAATTCCGCTCCTTGCGGCGGCTGCCCTGATTTAGACGACGTCAAATTCACCGTTAGAAAGTTCCCCTGTTGGTTCTATAATCAATTTTGTTGCCCTTTTGGAATTTTTGGCAATTTTTTTTTACTCTTTTAGCTCCGGACCTCTCACATTATTGTCATAACTCTTTTATTTGTGTTGTACTTGTATAGTTCTTTTCATGTTAGTTACTGCTATTTCTATTTTTATGAGCATTATGTAAAGTTACATTATTATCCTGTCGCATCAAATTATAGAAGAAATCATATATTTAATTTGTTTCATAAGTATTTTCTTATTAGTTAAATCGAAATTGAAAACCGGTAAAATATATTTGATTATTTATTTAGCATATTTAAAAAATTTAAAAATCGATAATATATAAAACTGAACCAAACCAACCGATGCATACTCCTATTAAGTAGTGGCAAGGCCAAAACTTCTGTTAAGGGCGTTTAACTTTTGAAAGACAAATAAAAAAATAGAGGTATGAATGCAACTTAAAAATGTAATTAAATCATAAAAAATATTTGTTATAGAACTAACAACAGTATAAACCAAGATAGCATAAAATTGAAAAAAAAATGTTTTTTCGCAAAGCATAATAGAATATATTATTCGAATCATGCGTGAGGATACTTGATATATTTGAATATGTTAATAATTATCTCGTTAGAAATAATATTAGACATCTCTATTTAGGCCACAAAATTTCTTTAAAAAAGATATTCAATTTATAAAATATATTATGAAAGCATCAAAGAATTCATTATCCGTGATAAAATTTAATATAAAACTAAAATTATTCGATTTTTAAGAAAAATATTTCATGTTGAAATTTCAAATCGAATATCTAGTTACTCGATCTAAGCAGAAAAATAATTACAAGACAAAAATCATGACAGAAGAAAGATGTAAAATTATCAAGGCCACTATGTAATTATCATCAAAATAATCACAAACAATAATTTTTCAAAAAGTGTCTTTACTTTGCATCTAATTTTATGATGCCTATAAATCAATATTTTAATGAGAAAAACAATAAAATAATTCTCTTTTTTAAATAGCAAAATTTTGGTTCTCTTACTCAAAATTTTGGAGTTCTTGCAACTATAAATCAGAAGGCCCTTAATAATTATATATAAAAGTTATTCTATTAAAAAATATATATATAAAGTAGGGAAAAAATATTTCAAATGATAATTATTTATTTATTTATCACTGGGAAGTTTGAACATCCCTGGCCGTTGAGCTATCACTCTCAATAATGTTAGGGGTGTACATGATTAATTATTTATTTATTTAAAATAATATTTAACTTATATAACATAATTTTTCATTTGACTGATCATATTAAATCATTGTAGCCCTGACACTCCCGTCAAGAATTGATTTTATAGTCTAGCATATTTTTTTTCAAAAACTTTTATGTTTTTTTTTTATAATAGAATTTTAATTTTACACATAATTAATTATAAATCTGAAAACAATATTTATTTATTCATTTTGTAAATGCCCCAAAATTCTTAATTCCTCTTAAATATTATAAGGCGTGGATTCATTTCATATTTCATAATTATCTAAAGCAATTAAAAAAATAATTACTCTATATTTTAAATACTTCACATAATAATAATATCATGGGTTAAATCTCTCCATAATGGCACTCCAAAGCTAGAATGAGGTGGACACGCAGTATCGTTCACTTTTATTTTTTAAATTTCTGGTATTACCAAGAAATTCGACAAACTAGAGTCCTCCGGAAGCAGGGAGGTCTCACCAAAAGTTGTCGGAAAGTGGAGTGATCTCAACAGAGAACATGTTGATGATCTTAAACACCTGTATCAGCATCATGAGACGATGCAGGTTGAATGACATCAGTACACTAAATGTACAATATGTAATATGGCTGAATAAAACAATAACTAAACTGATGACGAAATATAACTCAAGCGAACAAGATATGAACAAGTAGTGAAAACCATTTATACCTTTACAATAAGATATGCAATGAAAGTAAGATGAAAATAATAAACTTTACTCAGTTGGACAACTTCTCTAACCGACAACTATCATTATGAGTTTAGCGATGATACAACGTTCCACCCACGTTACCAGGGTCATCCTAAACTTTGTGGTATAGGATACTAACTTTGACAATGAATCCATCCAATATGTCTTACAAAGAGGCGGTTAGGAGTCGCCCGAAAGTCGATGCGATCCTATCTTACACTGACTATGTAGTTTATGGGGCTCTGAATTAAAAATAAAGTCTTATCCAATTTGATGCTCGATACTACTCCCAAAATAATCAATATCACTATGCTCAATAGTCCTCTTTTAGAGAACTTATACCTTTACTTCGCTTTACTTTACTGAAATGTTTTTTTTGAAAAAGAATCAATTATGCTCTTTTCTTCTCAGTTGCCAAATAATACATATGAAATCACTTATGTCCTTTTAAAAATCCTTTTCAAATTATGCATTTGGAAAGAATGCTCATGGACTTACTTTTCAAATCCGAAATCAATGTATATGCAAAACTCAAATAGAAACCTTTTTAAAAATATGACTTTTAGAAGAAGAAAAAATCTCAATAAAAATAGGTTCATGTGAAAATTCAAGCATGAACAACAACTCAAGAATCTCAATGCATAAAATATTATAATTCATAATCAAGAAATCAGAATATGGAATAAGAACACAATTCGTATTTAGAATATCATGGAAACTTTAGGTAGAATACTGAACTGAACTCTTATTGACTGAAATTAGATGTAGGGCATGAGCACAAACTTAGTCCATTACTATGATTAGTCTTACATACTTGGAAGAACAAAGTTCTTGATGAAACTAGAAGAACGCTTGAAAAACCTATCTTTCTTTTCTTGGATCCTTAATTTCTCTAAGACTCGGAAGCGTTAATGTGAGTAATATGATCGATTAATATTGTTTCGAACCTTATTTAAGTGTAAAAACGTAGGGATTTAGACTTAGAAATGGTGGAAAAAGATTGAACTATCCCTCCTAAAAAGCTGTCGAAAACCTTCCACGGGACCATCTACGATTTGTGGTTTGATCAACGGACTATACGTAGATCCCATCCGTGAAATTCATATTGAAATTTTACGGCTCATAAGTTCATTCTATGGCCCCAAACTATGACCCGTAAAAGTTTCTACGATCCATAGATGGGTTCGTAAGAAATAAACCCAAAATGTTGAGTTCCAGTACGGGTCGTAAAAACTTCTATGGCCCGTAGAAGTGATTCGTAGGTCATTGACTCAGAAAACTCTACTGTGGTAGTCTTTGGGAAAAAAATCATAACCTTTTATTTCGAACTCTAAATGAGGCAAACTTGGTGGCATGACTCATAGACCTTAAATTTGATAGGTTACGAGCCACCTAATTCATTATGTTCTGAGAGACAAGATCGTTTGAAGTTGACTTAAGTAGAATCTTATATCAAAACTTAATCGGTAAGGAAGCTTTCAAACTCAACTTTGTGGTAGGGGATTCTAGTGACCTTAATTCATATCAAATTCAATCATGCACTAAAGAATTGACCTTAACACCTAAGAACAATTTAAGAATCACCCAATACGACATTATACGCAAATAAAGAATGGTTCAGACCTTAGCTTAGAAATTTTCGGAATCTTACACTTTAATTGTAAGTTTTTCTTAACTAACATTTTATCAATCACCAATAAACAAATTAAAGTTATAGCCCATAGCTAGCAAGAAATGAAATCTCTTGATCATATACTATTTGAATAGAAAAAAAAAGTAACTTTTTCAGATTTTTTTGTGTAAAAATGAAGATCTTATAGATGTAAATGAAAATCTCTTAAAAAATCTATAAAACTTAAAAAATAAAAATAAATCATAAATGACATCAATCCCCTCTCCCCTATAACTAGTTTTAGATACAACTTGATTATTTTCTGATGTAAATAAACTAAAACTATAAGTATGGATAAGATGCACAAAAGAAAATTGTTGACGCAATTGAAAATTCCCCAAATGTAAATACATCTCTTCACGTTTCCAAGGCAAGTTTTACAAATTGGTTGTCACCCTTATCCTTTTTCTTCTAATAATTTAATCGATGTTAATATAACTTATGATTGCAAAGTGACATATTTTAAGTAGGACCCAGACTTGTTTGAGAAAAGTCAGAATGTTTCTAGATGGTTGCAAATATTATCATCGAAAAAAAGAAAAAAGATTGATGCAAACGTTTGGAAAAGATAAATCTTTTTTCCTTTGAAATTTTCCACATTAATCAGAATGATATTTTAAAAGGTAATCTTTTCAGCCACATTCTAATGAAGTACCAAGACTTCTCCCTATTGGTTGTCCCGACACTTACTCATATTCTTTCGGCGGAAAAGAGTTTGATATACTCCTTAATTTTGTTATTTAAAATATATATATTCTTATTATGAAAATGACTCATATATACCCTTACTGTTATGCAAATGACTCGCATATACCCCTAGCGTTACAACAGGAGCTCACATACACCATTTATCTAACGGAAATGAAAAAATTAGTTTTAAACTTTATTTTTTAACTTTCAATTTTTAAAAAATTCATGTAGGAGTATATATGATCCTTCTAACAAAATTCAAGGTATATGTTAATCATTTTCATACATAAATTATTTTTTGACTTCTTTGATTATCATTTTTTGAGTTTCTTATTCTTTTTTTTCTTTCATTCTTTAGTGTAAAGAAAAAAAAATCTATAACTAATTTTTTTTACGGCTATATTGCAATTCAGTTTTTGTATTTGTAAAAATAAATAAATTGGGGCATCTATAATAAATTTTACAAGAAAATTAGTGAAACATAAATAAAATTTGTCCATCAATATAATAAATTTTAATTAGTCGTTGAAACAAAAAGTAAAAAAAATACGTGTGAGGATCAAATATACCCCATATGAATTATATATTTTTTTTAAATAATTAAAAACTTAAATTAAAATTAATATTTTCACTTTTGTTTGAGAAAGAAGGGTATATGTGAGTCATTTGTATAATAGTAGGGGTATATATGAGTCACTTTCATAACGAGAGGTATATCAGCTCTAAATAGCAAAATTGGGGGTATATCAGACCATTTTTCCCTCTTTCAAAGTATTCATGGTTATCTTAAAAGAAATTTTCTTGTTGAGGCAAAAATAACGGTGTCATAAACATATGATGAATGATTAAATTCAACAGTCCATACGAATAAATCAAAATTATGATACCTGACATTTGTAATCATTTAAAATTTATTAAATATAAATTTATAAAATGATTTGAATTATCTTAAATTCAAGTTCATATTAATCCAAATGAATCTTATGGATTAATATAAGGGTAAATTTCATAAATAGCTAAGAGTTGAAACATAATTAGCCTTCTTAGCTACAGTTTGCTTGATTACGTAGCGTAGCTATACTTTCAGCAGCTATTGTATATTTTTCTTGAATTTTTTTTAATACAAATTTGACTCTTAACTTAATTAATGAGGTGAAAATTTATGTTATTAAAAAAATAATCCCACAAATCATGATTATTGTATCTGATTAGAATTTCTTACCAAATATGACTTTTACCAAACAAAGAAAGATAAATTTAACTTCCTAAATAAACATATCAAAAGTTGACTGAATAAATAAATAAATTTATATATATATACACACACACAAATAAGTAAATGTATACAAATGCTGAAATTATACAAATAAATAGTTGGAATGTATACATGTTGTTAATATACAAATACTAAAAAGTAATTGTATATAATTGTTGAAAATATACAAATATGGATAATGGACTAAAAAGGTACGAAAGTTTCAATAACATTGTTATGCTAAATCCATAGAATTGTATACAACATATTGTGAAATGTATTGATAGAAATACAAAATCACAAAAAATATACAAAATAAATTATTCAAATACCTTAATAATGTTGAAATTATACATATAATAGTTGGAATGTATACTTGTTGATAATATACAAATACAAAAGAAGTTATTGTATATAATTGTTGAAAATATACAAATAAGGTCTAAAAAGTATAAAAATTGCAATAAATATTGATACACTAAAGCCATAGAATCATATTCAACATAATGTGAAATGTATTGATAGTAATACAAATCACAAAAATATACAAAATAAATTGTATAAACTACCTCAATTTCTTCACCATGATCTTGTACCATTGGCCCAGATTCATCATCTTCTTGTATAGATGTTTTTAACCCGAGTTCATTCAGTGTTGGGGTTTTGATGGAGCTAATTCGTCAGAGATGGTGTTATTATTGTTCGTCGAAGATCAAGTCTACCAGAGTTGCTTCATCTGGGTTTATACAAATTAAAGCTCACTGGTTTGTGATGGATTTCACTAGAAAAGGGATGCTTGGTGGTTAACAGTGACGAGGGAGAGGAACAAAGGTGGTAGGGACGGAAGTTTGTGGTGGTGGTGGTTTGATTTGTTGTAGTGACTGGTGGTTTGTGGGTTGATGGCTTGATGGTGGTTCGTGTTACTCGCTGGGTGTGAATGAAGAAGAGGAAGAACAACAACAACTATGTTGGATGATTTGAGAGGGAAACACAATTTTTTTTAAATTTGAAATTTGATTGTGGTTGAATGAATTAAGAAGAAAAATCAATAAAAAGATTATGAAGAGAAAGAAAGTTTACTTTGTATAATCGGGGGAAATCGAAAATGTGGTAATGTATTTTAGATATACAAAACCAAAAGTGTGGTCCACGTAAATAGTATTAAATGTTAGTGGTGATCAATAATATTTTCTAACTATAGCTATGTTAAATAATTAAGAAGTATATATTTGCTTAGTCGCGTAATTTTTCCTTAATATAATTGGGTTGATTATATAAATCCAATAAATATTGATTTAATTAAGGAAAAATTACCTTACTACACATCATTTTCTACCTTATTTTCTATTATTCCTTATCATTATAAAAAATTACAAAAATCCCCTTTTTTTCTCAAATTCTCTCCTTTCCAGATACATAACTTTCAATCTTCCAACTCCACCATTTTCTTCCTTTTTTCATGCCTATAATCACTCCACTATATCACCAGTTACCTCCATTACTCCTTTTTTTAAATTTTAAATATTTTCTCTGCCCAATTAACGATTTAAAGATAATCAAGAGTAGTTCTTCATTTATTTTTTTTCCATTTTTTTTTTACATGAAAACACGAACAAAGGTAATTATTTATTGACTATGTATCAGATGTTTGTTATATATGTGCAGTACTATTTTATAACTAAATCATTATTTATCATATTCATAATTTTTTTTGTATATGATACATAGCTACATCAAATTATACGGGCATGATTCATAAATACTAATTTATACTATAAGTATCGATCTCAAAGCAAACAACTTATGGGCAATAATTACATGTTTAATGTATCCTGTAACAATACAATATTTATCAATTTAAACGAGATACATAAATAGTAATGTATCATGCACTAATTTTTTAGATATGATACGTAAATTCGAATTTATACTAAATGTATCAATTACATAGCAACTACCACATGGTAATGTATCGATCTAAAATCTAACATCTTATGAGCAACAATTACTTATTTAATGTATCTAGTATAAATACAATACTTATCAATTTAAACGACATTCATAAATAGTAATGTATCATGCACTAATTTTTTAGATATGATACGTAAATTCGAATTTATACTAAATGTATCAATTACATAGCAGCTACCATACGGTAATGTATCGATCTCAAATCTAATATCTTATGGGCAACAATTACTTATTTAATGTATCTAGTATAAATACAATACTTATCAATTTAAACAACATACATAAATAGTAAAATTCCAAGTAGCAAAGATATTTATGATGTATCTTCTCAAAATTTTTGATAATTTTGAATCAAAATTGAAAGGATCTTCAATGAACTAGGAGAAGAATTTTGCATCTCAAAATTTTCAAAATTTTTGAATCAAAATTGAAAGGATCTTCGATGAACTAGGAGAAAAATCTTGAATCTCAAAATTTTCGACAATCTTGAATCAAAATTGAAAGGATCTTCGATAAACTTGAAGATTCAAAAGGAAATCATTTGTCCAACAACAATTCCATCACTTTTTTATATTTCATAACTCATCTCGCTTACTCAAAATTTTGACAATTTTTTTTTGGTGCAATAACTAGACCACGACCCTTTCGTGCACCACGGTACACTGTCTCAACAATATCAATGAACTCCTGTTTATCTTTGAGTGCCCAGTTGATCTTGTTATTGTTTCTTGTGTCAAGATCAATCATGATGTGCTTGTTCCTGAAGAAGAACATGATAGTTGATGGATCGTACAACTCATACATCGTGTTAAAATTAGGGACCTCTGTGATGTCCACCAGGTATATCACAACAAAATTCTTTAATGTATCTGCAACTGAAGCCAGCACCTCGTCCATCTGCATACAAGTTTCGTCCCAATCATGGCCGAAACGGATAATGGCAAGGCGTTCCTCTTCAGCGATAATGGCTTAATCGACGGCCCATCCTCTCGACAAAAGTTTTTGAATTAAATCTGAAAGGTTTCTTCGCTGAACAGGGGGAGCAATTTGAAATTTTGAATTTCTTCGTTCTGTTTAGGATTTGCCTCTGTATGATTGAGAGTAAGAAGAAACGTAAGCGTAATTATGGGATTTAATTAGATTTTCAGATTTTATTCCCTTTTTAGCGCAACAGAAGGATTTTTTCTTGTATTAGAATTAATGTATCCGGATGGTGAATTAATGTATCCGGATGGTGACTTATGTATCCGGAAGGTACAAATTTTAAGAGATTATTGTAATTAGAAAAAGAGTAAGGATATGATGTAATTTACTCTTTACACTATGAGATTTATGTAAGTTAATGGATTTGGGCTACAATAAATGAGCCCAATTTGCTAAGTCCAATGTCATATCAACCTAGAGGCTCAGTTTGATGCCACGTGTCAAATGATATGGCATACCAAGTCAAACAAAGAAGTCAATAGAATCATGCCCACTTTTGCTAAAGTCTAATATGTCATGTCACTTAAATTTGATTGGCCGAAGGAAAGCATGTTCTTATCACAATTCTTCTATTCCAACACTATAAATAAGGGTCCTCATAATTCATAAATCGGACCGGAATTCTAACAAGAAGCTAGAGAGAGCTCGTCACGCCCCGAGCCTACACCCTAAACGTGTTCGACACTTGAACTATTGTTGATCCACAAGTGAACGCTTGGCATGCCTGACTACTTAGCAGAAGACTAACTCAAGCAAATTAAGCTTTAAAATAGAATTAAACCATTTAATCTCAAAATAATCTACTCAAACTGTATGTAATGGAAGCATAATAGATGAAAAATAATTGAATACATGATTGATATAGATCGTGTGGCTTTGGACTTTGGTCGGATGGGGAAGAATCAAGTCTTGGAGTGACTAGTTGGTTGAGTTAAGACAAGTGATCTCCTAAACCTTGTATTCGAGTAGAATTCATTTATTCCCTTTATTGTGTGTGTGTTGAGAGTAATGAGAATGAGGTGAAGGGTTAATTGTTCAACTTGATAAATTTTAATGAATAAAAATAGTTCAACTTGATAAATCTTAATGAATAAAAATAAGTTGAAATGAAAAGGCTACGTGTTGATCATAATTCTTGTGAATTATCTTGTTGTGACCCTTATAGATTGATTGATGAAATATTTTGATAGCATGATTGTGGACTTGAATTGCTTGAATTGTTGTCTCCTCCATATGGTTTGAACTTGCTTATGTGCATTGATTGTTGTACACTGTGGGGAGACATGTGATATAAAGTCGATGGAAAATGATTTCGGCTAGAGAAATGATATAAAGCCGATGGAAAATGGTTCTTGCTAGAGAAATGATATAAAGCCGATAGGATACCTAGACAAATCTCGCTCGCTCGCTCGCCTCCACTATCTCTCTGCCACTCTTTAATCTCACTCGTGTATCTGGTATCCTAGACACATGTATGTAGAATACATAGACAAATCTCACTCATCTCTCTTCGCCTAATTGTATCTGGTAGAAAAAACATGCATCTAGGTGTATCTGACTTTAAATCTGGTATGAAATTATTAATTTGTAAGATAAACTATTATTTTAAATAATAGAGAGTATTAGGAAATGTTTGTATAATTATATAGTTTCTCCTTTATTTAATTTGAATTAAAATAACTAAAGTTGTTAGGCATAATTGTTCTTTAATTTACAAGTTTATTTTTTCAAATTTCCTTTATTTATTTATTCGTTAAAAAATTATTATTATTTTCTAGAATTATTGAAACAATTTCATTGTTTGTCATATTTGATTTGAAAATATTTTCATTTTCTTGATGTTATAGAATTTTAAGTTTGAAAAAAAAGGGCTAGCTCGCCCCAGCCCGCGACCCTTTTAGGGTCGGGTTGGGTTGGCCATTTTTAGACCCTTTCGAATGAAGGGTCAGCCAGCCCTAGCCCGTCAAATTCCTTAGCCCGAGAGGCTTGGGCATGGTGGGGCTGGGCTCGCCCTTTTTGACAACTCTCAGTCCGCCCCTAGTGGCAAGCGAGATGGGGGAGAGGCTATGGAGGCAAGAGAGATTTGTTATGTATTCCAGATACACACGAATCCACTTGGATACACTGTATCTAGAACAAATTACACTTAATTTTGACCTCATTTATCTTCAGATACATGTATCTGAACGTATCTAGACAACTAAAAAACTGGTAATATATGTAATAATGCAAACTAAAGTGCATCTAAGTAATTAGCTCCTAAACTAGTGAGGTTTATGTTAGTTCCCCTTAAAAAATGATCTCTGAATCACAATTTAATTTTTTAAAAAGGGAAAAGGCTCAAATATGTCATCGAACTTACAGAAAAGGCTCATCTATGTCATCCGTTAAAAGTTTGACTCATCTATGCCATTGTTGTTAAAGAAAGGCTCATTCATGCCATTTTTTTACTCCGGTTTTGCAAAACCATTTTCTACATCCCAAATAATTTTTAACACTTTTTAATTGGAGTTTTTGGATCAAATGTACTCCTTTTGCTTCTTTTTCCTTAAAAACCCCAAGAACACATAAATAACATTAACAATTCCCAAATTTCAAACTTTTTCAATTCTTCAGGAAATCACCTCAAATTTCAAGAGTTGTTTCCCTCCGAACTAGATACCAAAACTCAATATTTTTTGAGCTCGAATTCAACCTAACTCAACAAGACCCAATTGAAATTTCTTCAGAGTTTCAAAACTTCAACATTCTTTAATGGTAGAATTTTCTCCAAAGCTTCAAATCATTTGAAATTTTGAACATAGATTCAAAAGAAATACTAGGGAACAAAGATCTAATGTCAAAAATAACTACAAAAACACGAATCAAAGCAAAATTTTAAAATTTTGGAACTGATTTTCATTCTTTTGGAAAATTATTTTTTAATATGGATGAATTTTTTAAACTCTACAAATGATTTTAGAATTTTAATTTTTTAAAAATAAAAAAAATTATTGATGTAGCCGAAATTAGAGATGATTTCGTGAAGAATTGAAGATGTTGACAATTTGGGAGTTGTTTATGTTCTTCATGTGTTATTGGTGTTTTTAAGAAATAAGAAGCAAAAAGAGTACATTTGATCCAAAAACTTCAATTGAAAAGTGTTAAAAATTGTTTGGGATGTAAAAATGGTTTTGCAAAATTGGAGTTAAAAAAAAAGACATGGATGAGCCTTTTTCCTAACAACAATGACATAGATGAGTCAAACTTTTAACGGCTAGCATAAATAAGTTTTTTCTGAAAGCTCGATGACATATTTGAGCATTTTCCCTTTTTAAAAAGTACATAGATCGATTTGATTTAATTTTTCATTTATCAAACCAAACTAACTATGTGGACTTTTTTATATCAATAAATCAAAAAATTTAGAAGAGTCGAGCTATCACGATTTTTCAAGAGTTTTTCAACTTGGTTCCATTTTTTTAAAACATTTTTGGTAAGGTCCCTACAACATAAAACATGTACAATTTTTTTTATTCTATTAAGCTACAATAATTATACAACCCTTCCCAAAAAAAAAAAAAAAAAAGAGTGAAATAAGTCATGTCACTATGCTAAAATATAATATCACCAACAATAAAGATAATAGAAACTTATAAAAACAAGTGCTATTGATGAGAGAGAATAAAAATGAACATGATTTGATTTGGGCTTTATTTGAGTTACTAGATGTTCATGGGCTGTAACTCTATAAAGATTGATTGTACCATAAAATGTAAGTTCAAACTTGAAATACCATAGCAAGAAACGTGGATTACAAAAAAGTTCAACACATACTTACAAATTACTATATAATAAATATTGCAAATAATAAAATATTTATAAAATTTGTATAAATATAACCTTAGTATGGTTTGGTTTTGATTTAATTGTTTTAGTTCATAATCAAACTAAACAAATTATGATTAAAAAAAAAATTGATACCAAATTAAGTCAAATCACATCACTAGTCAATTTTTTTTGTCAATTTAATTTGATTTATCAATTTAGGTCTCACTGGTTTTCATTAAGTTTAAGACGTCTGAATCTGAATACACATATGAATATTAAGATGTGAATTAAGATTAAGATGTTAGAATTTGAATACATATATATTAAGATGTAGATTTTAGATCTGAACACTAAATCATTAAGATTGTTTTTTTTCAATATATGAATGTGCATAAAAAAAAATTAAAAATTAAAAAATAAGGAATTAAACACTATGTCAATAAAAGTTATAGTCCAAATCTAAAAGGTAACTTCTTCCAAAAAATTATTTCAAGAATAAGATTATAACCCACCCCAGAAAAAAATAATTTTTTTTTTTTTCTCAAACAATTTTTTCTCAAGAAATATTGATAACTTCTTCCAAAGAACTTTTGACAACAAATGAATTGTGACAAGAAGAGTTCTTCATAAATATCAATTCACCCAAGAATATTGTATCTATAGAAACTATTAGACAAATATTTGTAAAAGATTATGAAAACTTACTTATTCAAAAGAAGAAAAAAAAATTCGTTGGAAAGGAAGAGGAAGAAACTTGAAACTTTGTCCATAAGATAAACAAGGAAGGAGAGAATTTATTTTATGGAATAGTGCTTATTATTTTAATAGTCTGAATGGTATTAAGCATTCAGACTCATTAAGACCTATTAATAGGTTTTTTTTTAAGCATTCAGACTCATTAAGACCTATTAATAGGTTTTTTTTTTTAAAAAAAAAATCAAATGTACTTAATGGGCAGAATCTGAATGATTAAGATTCAAACCTAAAAACCAAACACACTTAATGGGCTGAAATGATTAAGATTCAAACCTAAAAATCAAACATACTTAATGTGTTAAATCTGAATGATTAAGATTCAAACCTTCATTAAGTGCAAACAAATAAGGTGTGGTTTGTTGGATTCCTTTGACCCCACCCCACCCCCCTAATTACGGCACTCTAGTGAACTGGTCTATACAAATACAATTCCTTTTGTCGTTTTGAAGAGTTGTAGTTCGATAAAAGTTTTAATCAATGAATGATATCAATGTCGTAATATATAAATAGGGATGACAATGGGGCGGGGCGGATCATATGAAACCTTAACAAAATTGCTAGGCATCCTCCAGTGCCAAAATACAAAAGTAATGCAAAAGAGATGTTGGGTGCCGGCATTAACACATAGTGATGTATTATATAAAGTCATACAAGCCTAGACCAAAACTGAACAATATCAGTAGTGGGTTAGCATGCTACAAAGATATCAGCAATGATACAACTGATTGGTAGCATTAAATTAACAAAACCTGACCGCTAATATATTCAATGTTTGAGCTTGAATCAGATCATCATCAATGAACAAATGCAACCAATATTGCATTGTTCTAACAAATACCAAATAAAAGTTGCTAACAAAGAAATATATATCTTGGAACACTTTTAACTAACCCAAACAGAAAAAAGAAATTACAGATCAGCAAAGACATGATAAGTTTGAGTCTGTACAACGGTAAGCTTCAAGGCAGCTACAAATGCAGCAACTGACACGCATCCAAAGACGACAATATTTAGCCAATGCCAACCCTTCTGTAAGCTAGATAACTTGTCTTTCTTAGCGATAATGTACATGTGGTTTGGGAGTATGAATGTGAGCGGAATCGTGCTGATAGCACCAGTAAGGCTCATGAAGTTTCCCAGGAAAGGTAACAAAGCTGAGAGGAAAGTGGTCATGATAAGGTAACCACCTCTGACAACCAGTCTGAATAGAATATTTCGTGGAGCGAAGGCACTTCCTTTGACTCCATATTTAGTATCCAGGTACTCATATGTTGGACTTGCAAATATCTACAAGCAGCAGCAAAGAAACAACGATTAGATCAGAATAATCAGCTGAGTAAACTGTTGGTCCTCTTTTTCAGTAAAATGAAAAATAGTCACAAGGTGATTATTACATGCAAGGTAATGATAGCTTGGAAAAAAGCAGATAAGTGAGCCACTCCCAACACCCAAGCTGGACCATGAACATTGTTGAGCAAATAGGACGAAACAACAGATCCGTAAGCCCAATACCCAATGTAAGTAACAGCATGCATAGGCACAACTCCCACCGTGAACTGAAAGTTAAGCGCTTTCACCATGTTTCCAACGACAGGTTGTCTGATTGTAGCCTGTTGCAACACAAATTCAAGAAAACTGTATCAAAACACAGGTTGAAATTTCAGATTACTTACTGAGTATAGGCAACAGATATACTGATCATATAACATGACTTGAAGGACAATTTCAAATTCATAACAAAGGATGGAAGTCATCAGAAAAGTTGGTGGACGTATTTGCAAACCTGTATCTCTGGAATCATTCCGGTGTTAAATGCGAAGAAAAGGTTTCCAATCGCACCAATAATTGCCCAAATTTTATTGTCTCCTGATCCTGGAATGTGATAGTCCCTAGGAGGAGCCTTTACACCTGCAATATGGAACTTAGACAATTCAGTTAACTTAGTGCCTATGAGACGAGCAAAGACAATACTAAAGTAATTGCTTCAAAGTATTTCTCAAGGACCAACCAAGGACAGGCTAACGAAAGAAATGGTAGACATCCTTGTCACTCAATAATATCAAACCGAAGGACCTGCTTAAAATTTAAAGCTGTGTCCATACCCCAAAGGCATGCATGTGATTAATATTACGGATAATTCATTATCAAGTACAATTTCACACCAGAATTGTACAGTTGACACAATCCTAATGCTATAATAAGTACAAATGAACGAAGATAATCAAAAGGTTCAAATTCATTAAGTGAGCATGACAAAATTTTGGGAAAAAAATAAAAAGAACAGAAGGTATAAGTGAGAAGCATAGAGGAAGGAAAAGTTAAAACTCTTCCCCTTGACTGGTCTCTGAGTAAAAGGTGAGAGACTACAAAAGATATTTTTCCATTTGAAAGATCCCAAAGATCCCATCTAAACTAGAAGGGAATCTCTCATATTACAGAATCTTGCTTCTCCTTCATTATAATTAAATTTCTTTATGTTTTTCTATTAAATTGCAGGGAATATGATTATTTTTACTACCGTCAGAAAGCTTACTTGCAGCCTTAGACAACAACAACAAAAAAAAAAAAAAAGGATAGATATAAACATGGCTGATAAGCAAGAATAAAACCCACACAACCCCAAAGCAAAGACTCAAACTTTTGAGGGGCTGCTGGTGGGTAGGAGAGCAAAGTTCATATCACCTTCATGATAGCTCAACCGGCTGTTCCTTGTGATTTTTTGAACACTTTCTAGAAATGAATGACAGAAAAGGCAAAAGTGCCATGTTGCACTGATAAGTGATAAAATCTAGTTGCCTTCCCATGTATAATTCGACAAACTGGTGACGACATTGGGATGCATCTCGAAATTTCTTATGCAGCAAATGCTGCTCAGCAAAGAAAAGCTATGTGATTTATGAATCAATTTAGCAAAATTGATTTCCTAAATGCTGCTCAGCAAAGAAAAGTTATCTGATTATGAATTAATTTAACAAAATTGATTTCCTTAAACATGCATTAGTTTTCTTAAAGAAGTTTGTTTTCATAATGCAGAGAAAAATGAAATTACATGATGAGCACCGAAAGCCTGCAAGTCATTTTAATAAGCAACTTGACTATGGCTTGTCTTACCTGACAAATGGTGATATTCAGTACAAATCCTGACAATAGGCGCAGGCTTTTGAACTTATACCACAGTTTCAACATTGATAATCATGATTTTGTGGTTTAATTATATCATCAATTTTATCCTCAATGAATGTATAGTCAATTGCAACTTGGAAGGTAATCTTCAATTAGTCACATAGTATTCAATTTTGTCATATGTTCAATAGTTTTATGAAAGCAGCCTATAACACAATTTTCTGACATCATATGCAATTCTAGTGTTAATTAATTTCATGTCATTACATGTTCTACTTAATTAGTAATGTGAAATATAACTGTTGGCACATGCACACAGCTCTCTGATGGCTAGTCAAACACTAAAGGAAGTAGCACACATACCATCTTGAACGGACAACACAAATGCTATGGTGAGATACAGTATCATGAATAGTGTTGAAAACCCGAGCCAAACCCTCAGTGCTGATAAATGAGGTGTTGCAATGGCAAAGAGGATGCATGCAACTCCAGCTATAGCTATAAAGTGTGGCAGCTTTAGCATATGGTCATCCCTAAAGAGCATATAGAAAGCCTGGCAATCAACTCAAAAAAAAAACGATGCATCAGAATAATTTTAGAATTATATTCACTCAAAAGCCTGAGAGATCATTTCCACCCAAGATTTACTGAACTCAATATTTGCAGGGTGCAATGAAGCAATAAAACGCCAACACAAAAAAAATTCATTCAATCAATGATATCTATACTTGGCAATGCCTTGCCATCTTTCTCTTCTCCTCTTTATCTGGTAAAAGGATTTCCAGTTCACCATATCTAAGTATCCGAAGAAAAAAACAAAGTTTGCACGAGGGAAGATATGTCTAACCTTTAGGGCTGAACCACTCATGATGACATATCCAATATTTATCAAGAAGAGATTCGCATATTGTAATGCCCATATAAGCAAATAAGCTGTCCGACCTGCAGCAATAAAATAAGTTTCAATTTAGATTAAAAGTGACAAAACAATCAAGGAATAAAACAAGCTATTGATGCTGAGAGCTGGAAAATGAGGTAGCTGTATTTTCATCATTGTTCGTACCATACAAAAATCCGGCAAGGTCTCTATATCTGATATGCCTCTTGCCCCCAATTTCATGGAGCTTAGCCATAAGAGCACTTGCATACAAAGACACAATTGTGGACATAACCAAACCAACAACACCACCTATCCAACCTAGAGGAACCATGATTGTGCCAGAATATCCTAGTGCATACGCGCTGTTGACACCCATGCTCAGAACAACTCCCACCTGAAACCATGAATCTACATCCCACAAAACAAATAAATCAACAAAAGAGCCAAACAGCATTCATGCCAACAATACAAGGAAATTACAATAAAAGAAACAGAAAACACCAAATTCTTTTAATTGTAATGATAGATGAGACAACCTATTTTTGGAGCTTTTCAAAAAGACAAACAAGAAAATGACTTCTTTCTCATCATCATCAATGAAACCCAAAAAAACAACTTAAACTCTTGATTGAAAATTTGTAACATGAAAGTTTCATTTGAGGGCATTAGGCAAAGGGAGTTGGCAGAAAAAAAAATTATACCTGTAAATCGGGCAAAAAATAGTTAATTTCTTTTTGCACATATATAAATTGTTGAATCCCTTTGGCATAAGTTTTTACAAAGGACTTTTGTTCTTGTTTTCTTTTTCTTCTTCAAACAACAAAGCAAAAAACAGGAATTACAAAGAATATTGATAAGAATACGTTGACCCCCAAATAGCTGTTGGGTTCGATCTTTTTTCATCAATTAGAATGAAGGAAAGTGGGAAACAAACCGTTGCTAACTTGATGGGCGGTTTCAGGAATGATAACAGAGGCCTCTTCGTCATTCTTCTCCTTACGAGAAGGGGTATCATAGCGGTCGTTTTCCATTACAAACTGTTGTTGTTGAAGAAGCAAAACTCCTTCTTCCTCTGCACTTTCCAAAGCCAGCCCACTTACTTGCTCAATTCTATTCAATTGGGAGTATTGGATTCTTCACACCAATACGCAAAAAAGATGCGTATATGGGTGAGAAGATGAAGAAAAAGAGGTAATGGGTGGAGACAAACTTTTATACAGCACCAACGAATGAAGGCATAAAATTAGTGGCGGCAGCTGTTTGCTTCCATGAAATTAGCAGAGCTATTGATTCTCGATTTCTGATACGCCATTCAAAAATGGGGGCTGCGCGTCCTTAAATAAGACGTTTGGCTTGGCTTAGTTTTTTTGTTTTTTTTAATTGGAATCCCTATATTTTTTATCAATCTTAGTCCAAGTCAATTTTATTGAGAGTGTTATCCTCCCATCATATTTAAATTCGAACGCTATTTAGGATTATGTGTTCAATTTAAATTGGTATCCTACCAAGTATGTTCAATTTCAATTAAAAATTTTAAAAATTACTTTATTCTAATAGTATCATTTATTCAATTTTTATATATATTGTTATAAAGTGAATCACTATTATAGTAAAATATTTATTACTCCTTAATCCTTATATAAGAAAATTGTTATATAGAAACTTGATTACTTTCTAAGGTCTAGTTGAGCATAAATGTTATTTCTTAATTTATATGATGAAGATGAAATTTTAAAAATCAAATAATTTAATAATGATAAAAAAATATTCAAACATGCAATATTTATATTTCTTTAAAAATAAAATTTATATATTTAGAAAATACATAAAAATATTATATATATCAAAATATATTAATAATTTAAAATATAAAAAAAAAGAATTATGATAATCTTTTTTTATTTAAATAAAAATCCGAAAAGTGTTACAGTAGACATTGAAATTTTGTAAGATTCTACAAAATGTGTTCAATTTCAATTAATTTTTTTGAAAGTTACTCAACCATAAACTTTAATTCATGCTTATATATAAAGATATTATATTTCCTTGGAATTTGAAAGGATTAAGGAGTAATATACAGTAAGATAATTCCACAAAATAACTTTTTCATTATATTTCAACATTATCAAAGTGAGTACGGAAGCAACAGGCCTGAGACTATTTATAAAGAAATATTATTATTTTTGTTTTATATTCCTTTGTTTGGTGGCTGAATTTTTGTCTATCTAATTAGAATTTATATTGAACATTTCTTATTTTAGAGGTGAATTGCTCTTTTACTAAATGCGGTTCTATTTTTTAAATTTTAGACTTTTGATTATGAATTTAAAAAATATTATTTTCATCCATTTTTAATTGTCATAGTTTCTTTTTTTAGAGTCAAACTATTAAAACTTTCACTAACATTTTATGATGTATTTTTTATCATATTGATATACAAAAAATTGTAATTTATAGTATTATTTGTATAGTTTTTGAATATCTAAATCTTTTATTTAAAATATCGAATTAATGTAATCTAATTTAACTTTGAAAATTAGTCAAATTGACTTTCGAAAAGTGTAACATGACAAATAAAAATGGACGGAGGGAGTATTAATACTGTTTTACTACTTTTAATAATTGCAATAAATAAACAAATTTAACAAAAACATTTCTTATTTTGGTGAAAACATTTTTTATTCCAAAAATCATCATTCAGAAATAAAAATAAGAACATATTATTATTTTCTTATTTTGGGGAACACGTGTGTCTGTGTGTTTGGCAGAGGAAAACATTTTCTGAAAAATATTTTTTCTAAGAAAACAAACTCCTTAAAAATGAGAAAAATTGAGAAAAATTGACTTCCCTAATAAAAATAAAAATATAGAAAACAAATTACATAAATAACATTTCAAGTTTATTGTCTCTTTATCCCCCGAATCCCCACCACCCCGAACCTCCACTCTCTATCTCTATCTGTCTTAATAACATTTTACTAGACAACGTATAAATGCTTCTGAATATATTTTCTTACTTACTATACAAACACAAAAAATAAAATAAAAGACCCACTTAATTTTCAAAAATAAAAACTAATTTCCGCGAAAATCATTTTCCTTTCGAATCAAACAAGAAAAGATATGGCACGAATTGGCAACTGAAAAAGAGACATGTTTTTCGATGGTTTCAAGATCTTTTGTGGTCATAATAAATACTCTTCGGTTTCCTTTTATATGTCATCTATTTCTATAAATAGTTGGATCATAGTACTTGTCATTTTAAAAAATTAAAGCATAAATTACCATATTCTTCTTATTATACCCTTGATAGAGTAGTTAATTAGTCTTGAAATATATACCTTGACCAAACTAGGAAAACTAATAAGTAATTAATATTCATTGGAGTGCTTCATACATTGATTAATTACTCTCTCCATTCACTATTCTATAAAATTTGATTTTGAAAATAAAACTCAAAAATTTAAATAGTCATACAAATGCATTTTAATTTTTGAAAATCTAGCATATTCATCATTTATTGAAAAGTTGACTTAATAAAACATTAAATAAGGGTAGAAGGGTAAAATTACTTAATTTCTTATTGCAGGTGCAATCTAAAAAGGTGACATATAGAAGAAACGGAGGGAGTATTCCTTTCATTGTAAAATAAATGAATTGTTGAGGCAATGCACATTTATTTTTAAAATAAAAATAAAAATTAGGACACAAATTGAACATTACTTTTTAGTTTTAATTATTTGTAAATTATTTTTGAAAATATAAATAATTCCAAATAAAATAATAAATATGAACAATTAACTTTCTTAAAATTATCACCTAGAAAATAAAAATATAAATGAGGCATAAAAATAAAAGAAATTTTCAAATCACTTTTTTAAACTTTGAATAATTTACTTATTTTAAACTATAAAAAAGAAACTCAAATGTCTACTATTCTGAAGCAATACTGTTTGTTAGTTGAATGTTTGGCTAATACTAATAGTGTGAAGTATCTGACCAAAATGATCACAAAAACAAAATTTAGAGAAGAAAAACTAATTTAACTATCACTCATACGTTGCAACGTGTATTATTATTATTATTATTATTATTATTATTATTATTATTATTATTATTATTATTATTATTATTATTATTATTATTATTATAATCATGTGATTATATATTGATAGGTCATGGACTAATTCAGCCCATCATTGTGATTTTTATTTTTTTATATATAATAAAATATTGTTATTTTGTCAGCCATGTGATCAAGTACCACCTAACACGCAATTTTGAGTTCCCATGTTACTATTGCACGATCACTAAAGTCAGCTGTGGATTTAAACAAATAAAATAAAAGCTTTAGACCACGAAATTTTTGGGGCTTCATTTTTTATTAATAATAAATTTATAAATTAAATCCTTTTAGAGTAATTTAAAGTATGAGTACAATTTTTTTTATTATAAATCTTTTAAATGGATTTGAACAATTGAAGCGTATGAACTTTTTTATGTTCTATTTAGTAATTAAAAACTTAAATCACAAGGTGACGAGAATATGAAGGGAAAAAAACATGGGAAAATTGTATAAAATAGCAAATTATTAATTAAAATTAAATGTTATAACCACAGTTTGATTTAATTGTAACCCGTAGCAAACTGTTGTCATTCGCCTCTCTCCCTGAAATTCTCGCTCACCACTCTCGTTTTCTCGCTGGCAGTCTCTCCCTCGCCTCTCTCACTTTTATACAAACACAAATGTATAAAATGCGTTTGTGTTTGTATAAAGTGAGAGAAAACTGTATATATACATATCTTTTTGTTCGTCTCTCTCCCAAGAGAATCTCGCTCGCCACTCTCCCAGATCTCGCTCGCCACTCTCACTCGCCTCTCTCACTTTATACAAACAAATGTATAAATTGTGTTTGTGTTTGTATAAAGCGAGAGAAAATTGTATATACAAATACATATATTTTCGTCCTATACACTTATAATTATACAAATACAGATCTTCCCCTGCCCAGTTTTCTTTTGTCTTCTCTCTTTCTCGCTTTATAGAAACACAAATTATACAATTGATTCTTTTATATATGTATACCGAAACAGATTATACAATTGATTCTTTTGTATATGTATATCGAACTATACATATTAATAGTCATAGCAAATATGTTAAAGTAAATATTGCTTACCGAATAAAGTAAATAATTTTTGCAATAGTGGCATATTCAAAAAAAGAAGGTTCCAAAACTAAAATTGACAAAATCTTACCTAAGATCCACAATAATTTAAAAGATGGATTATAAAAAAGTTATTAATAACTTTGCATCTCAAAAGGTTAAGAAAATAGATTTTAAATTAAAATATATGCTTACAAAGTTTCCTCATAAATATTTAAGGTCTTTCATTATAGTTTGATTTTTTAAGTCATCAAATATAACATCGATAGGGCCAGTCAGGATAATCTTGAAAACAACTCATATGAATTTTGCATCAGAAATGATATGGAGGACCTAATTTATGCCAAGCAGGACAAATAGAAAAGGCTACTAATATGGAAATAGAAGATATGATTGTATATGAAGCTCTAAAATATAGCTCCATTCACAACTTGCAGGGTGTGACTTTGAAAATATAGCTCCATGCTCTAAACTAGTACTTAAGAACATACAATATGATGCTTAAAAAATTCCTTGGAAACTAGTAGAAAAAGTGAGAGTGTGAGAGATACAATGACTAGGCCAGATATAGAGATACAACATATTTTTAGGGAATGGGTGTCACGCTGGTACATTAACAATGGAAGTGGATATCACACTGGTACACTAACAATAAAAACGGATATTATGTCAGTACACTAACAATAGAAACAGACACATATGTTGGTACACTAATAATTGTATTTGTGGATTTCATGAGTGAATCATATTAACTTTTCGTAATGTGATTGTTGCATATTGGTTCGTGAGCGGGACAAATTTATTTATTGTGTTGTATTTATCACATATTGGCTTCTGAGTGGTCAGGTTGATGTATTTAAATGCTAAAGTGATTCTTGAGTAGATCAGAATTGCATGTTAAATATGGTGTGGATGATATCTTAAGGATCCTTATTGGGTCGGGTTACTTGAAAGGTGTGATGAATCAAGTATGGCTTATTGTAGTGTTGTTCATCATGTGATTTGTGAATGTTAAGTCCGGGTGAGCACTGAGAGTTAGGTTCATATTTTTACGGTAATTATAATTGTATGTGATCTGTTTTTCTAAGTTGTGATTACATGTTCATATTTTCGTATAACTCGAGCGTTGTTGAGTTAGGATGTTGTCTAGGAGTTTCTCTTATTCACTAGTTTAATTTGTAATGTATTGTCAATCTGAGTGATTTAGGACATAGCTGATAAGGAAGATTTGAATCAAAAGGGTTTAGTAAAAGTCTTGTAGGTGGTCTACTAAATTGGCCAAGGGCCAGGGTATTAGCATGAGAGCTTGAAGGGGAGTTATAGACCGATGAACATAGTTAGTAGTAGACTTGTATTTAGGAATGAGAACAGTAGATAAATTATGGTGTTGGTAGAATGAGTGGTTCGAAAAGTCTTTATGTGATAGAAGGATTATATTATA
This sequence comes from Solanum etuberosum, assembly GCA_029582245.1. Lineage (NCBI taxonomy): Eukaryota > Viridiplantae > Streptophyta > Magnoliopsida > Solanales > Solanaceae > Solanum > Solanum etuberosum. The sequence continues at coordinate 27,531 of JAJONR010009209.1, forward strand.
CTCTGATAGGAGTGCGAAATGTCTTAAATGATGGAGTTGGCAGTGGAAGGAGGTGGGGTGACTTGAGATAGAGCGTATGAGTCCCAAGGTAATACTATTTGTAGTAAGAGTGGTGATTGAAAGGATCAGGGTCCTAATTATATCTTCAAATTTCATGATTTTTGATTATTTGCATGATGTTATGTGGTGGTTTTGGGTTGACCGATAATGGCTACCAGTACGTTTTGTTTGTACTGATACTACTCTTGATATGTCAGTTGGCATAGTCTGGTTATGGGGTCAATGATATCTCTTAAACGAAGGCGGAGATGATCTCGAATAGCTTATACTTTTCTATCCTTCTGGTGGGAGTTGTGTCTTATTTCTTTTATAAATTGTACTCTTAGAAGCTCTTGTACATGTTTAGACTAATTCCCGGAGAAGGGTGCAGTGTATTTCTTTACAAAGTACTTTGATTTTAAATTGAGTTCAGAGTATTTCTATATGTAAACAAGGTGTTAGTTTTTAATTTGCTCACTTCTGCATTCAATGGCCCAGATTAGGGGTAAGGGTTCTACTAGCTAGGGGTTAGGGCATCTTCAACCTACACTCTATTTTACTCTTCAAATATCTATTTTACTCTTCAAATATAGAGTTCTCTATTTTTTAAACAACCAACTCTAACCCAATTCTCTATTTTATTCTCTAAAAAAGAATCTTTTTCTCTCTCATCAATATTATATTATTATTTCTATTTCATTCTTATTTTCTTATTTCATAATATATATCATTTCTTCCTTTTTTTTAAATAATCATTTTATATAATTTTCATGTGATATAATATTTTATTTTTCAAATTCTTTATTTAATATAAAATTACGTTTTATTCTAAATTTTTAAATAACATAAATTGCAAGCAAATATTCTATAATATACAAATTAATGGACAATTCAAATAAAAGAAATTATTAATGAAATATAGTTACATAAATACTCAACTTTCAAGATTATGACGTTGCTCCCATAAATGCTCTATTAATGCATTACGGAGTTAAAAATGAGCATTTTTGTCCTTAATTTTTTTTTTATGTTTAGCTAAAAATTGTTCAAATCATAGATTTTCAAATTATATTAGTGACAAAAATTTAAAAAGATTAAAATATTATCAATTCGAGATGAAAATAGTATATATTAAATAATATATTTCTTAAAATATTATATTATATTTAAAAGAATTACAAATATTAGATATTTAATTAATAGTATTATATGTAAAATAATATGTTCATTACATAATAATAGAAATAATATTAAAATAATGAAAAGTGAAATAGAGAGGTGAATAGTAATTCTCCAAATTTGGAGAACTGCTATTCACCTCTCTATAAATAGAGAATAGAGATTACTATGGAGGTGGGTACGTTGGAGTGCACATTCTCTATTTTACTCTCCAAATATAGAGAATGGAGAGTAAAATAGAGGTGGGTTGGAGATGGTCTTAGAGTAGGTGCTCGCATAGCCCAATGGGCTGGGTCATGACAATATATCACTATAAAATCTAAAATTAGCTATGCATTGATCATAAAAGTGTTTTTAAGTATAGTATAATTTTTGGATAATCAGTCACTAAATAGGAGTAGTGACGAATTTCATTTTTTACGTACAAAATTTGATACTTTCTATTTTTAAGAATGCATGTGAATTTACTATAGCCCTGTAAATTCTTATTTTTCATATTATTTTAGGGATAATTTCAAAGATATCTCTTCATGTTAACTTCGTAACATTCACCAACCTTGTGATTTATAAAGATAAACACAATATTATAAATCATAAGAGATATCTATTATTTATGCGTGCATTTAGAAAAAATATTCGATTAAGCAAATATCAAATGACACCTGCTTGCGTAAGGTGGCTCTACCACTTATATTAATTATATGTGAATTAAAATATTAAAGTAACAAAATTTACATTTAAGTAATAAATTTTTTATTTTATTTAAAAAGATA
>JAJONR010009210.1:0-20642 GCA_029582245.1 Solanum etuberosum
AGGATGTCGTGGGTCTTGTCCCGACTTCCATATTTGTCAGTTAGAGGCTTCATAGATAGACAGTAGAGTTTCAGAAGTCTGTTCATTTATTTTGTTAAATGTTTTAAAGACTTAAGTTGCCTATTTTATGGCGAGTTAAATATATATTTTTTTATTCAGTTTTTAAGCTTTTGTATGCTTGAGTTAGTCTTCCGCTTGTAGTCAGCCAGGATGAGGGTTCGCTTGGGGACCAGCAATGGTTTTCGAGTGCCGGCCACGTCCAGGGTGTAGGCTCGGGTCGTGACAAACAACATAAAAAACTAAATGATTAATTCATGTTCGTTGGTCAATTTAATACATCAAAATAAATTAATTTATGTTCATTTATTGAAAACTTGACTTTAAGAGAACACTAAATAAGGATAAAATAGTAGACTTACATAGTTTCTTAAGGGATGTGAAATTTAAAATGGTGACATATAAATTGAAAATGAGGGAGTATTATTATTCAAGATGCAAGAAAAAATCCAGGATAATTTAATGAAGTTCGATACTCCCTGGTCTTAAATTATTTGTTGTATTTTCTTTATACACCCTTTAAAAAGATATTTTATCAGTTCACTTTTATTTATTCAGTATATTAAAAATATAATTTATATGTCACTTTTAGCATATCAAGAGAAAAAACATATTTTTTTTTGCATAGTTTACCTTAGAATTAATTACTTATTGACAAAATATAATTTTTCATGACCTAAGACTAAATATCAATTAATATGAGTATATAATAAAATATTAATATCGACCATTACTTTTAAGAAATGTGCACGGTTCAAACTGAATAATTAAAAGTGAACCAAGTAGGAAGAATTTTTAATTACATCATGAGATATAATTCTCTCTTCATTAAATATTTCTTCTATTTATGTGTTATAATTGAGGTATTGCGGTCCTCAAGAACCCTTACTACTAAGGGTGTGTTTGGTATGATGGAAAACGTTTTCTGGAAAATATTTTTTAATTTTCCCATGTTTGGTTGGCTTAAATGTTTTGAAAAATCAACTCATTTTCCTCAAATTTAAGGAAAATGATTTCCCTTCAAAATTACGGATTTTTTTTTCGAAACTATACTTCATCCTTCAATATTTTTTTTCTTACCCTATCACGTACCACGTACCCGACCAACCCAATTTTTTAAAATTTTTATTATTTTTTAAATTTCAAATATATTTTTACCGCTACCCCAAACTAGCCCCCCTCCCCCCTCCCCCGAACAAAAAAAATAAAATACTTAAAAAATTATTTTTGAAAAATATTTCAAATTTTAAGATTTTTTTACCTCACCTTACCCCTTCCCCCCAAAAAAAAAATATTGTTTTGCAAGAATATTTCAAATTTTTAAAATTTTATTTTTTACCCCACTCTATACACTAACAACCCCCACCCCTCGGTCAACTTTTTTTTAAAAAAAAAAAACTGTTTTTTAAAAATATTTCAAATTTTAAAATATTCATTTTTTACGCCACTACCCCCCACCCCACCCCCGGCCACCCTCGTCAATTTTATTTTATTTATTTTATAAAAACTGTTTTTGAAAAATATTTTAAATTTGAATTTTTTTTCATTGTTTATCCCCCTCCCCGGCCATGCCCCACCCAGGCCACCCCATCAATTTTGTTTTTTTTAAAATATATTTTTGAAAACTATTTTAAATTTTAAAATTTTTCATTTGTAACGCCACCCCCACCCAGGTCACCTCGTCAATTTTTTTTTTTAAAAATATTGTTTTTGAAAAATATTTTAAATTTTAAAAAAAAATCATTTTTATGTTACTCCTACCCCATCCCCCCAACTGCCCCCCCCCCACGCCACCCCCATAAAAAAATATTCTAAAAGAAATTGTTTTTGAAAAATATATTCCTGGGTCGAAAGTCTCGGTCATATCCTGTGTCGAAAAATAATTTTTGGAATGATAATCGGAGTCTTGTCCTAGCTAGTTCGGGCGTCAGGGTCGGGTCCTAGACCAATTATCAGGGTTGATTTTTGGATCAGAAATTATTTTTCCTAAAGAGAATTTTCTAGTCTCAGGCCAAAAATACAAGATATTCTTGGAAAATATTTTTCATTCACCAACCAAACATTAAAAAGTATTTTCTATTCACCAACCAAACATGAGAAAATAAGTTAGATATCCACTTATTTTCCAAGAAAACATTTTCTTTCATACGAAACACACCCTAAAGGTAAATTGAGAAAGAAAAAAAACTTTAAATTTTATCTTGAATTTTTATAATAAATAATTTGGAAAAACTAATTTTAAAAATCACGATAAGTATTTTGAGACAGAGAAAACATGTCCTGGGATTTGTATACTGTAATGCTAAAGCTGAAATTAATTTTGGTGTGTCCACAATTTGCAATGCAAGTACCCAAATCAGAGACACATTAATATAAAGCAAGCAGCCTTTTTTTTTTTACTTCATGAATGCCAAAGTATTAATGCAGTGCCTGTATACAGTATCCATGAATACTTCTTACTATTTCAAGGGACAAAATTAATTGTCAACAACAATTGACAATAACAAAACAATAATAATAATAATAAATAAATAATAATAATTAATTAACATGATATACACATGTAATACATGTATATTAAAATTAGGAAAAGGGGTAGCTCAACTTTGTTATTTAGAGTTGATATATCCTAAAGTGACTCATATACAGCCCTACTGTTATACAAATGACTCACATATAGCATTTTTCTCTAATGGGAGTGAAAAAATTAATTTTAATTTATTTTAAAAAAAATAATATATAATCCATATAGTATATTTAATCCTCCTCATTTCTCGTATTTATTATTTCTTACTTGACGGTAAAAAAATAAAAGTTCCATTACCGGGAATCGAACCCGGGTCCACTGGGTGAAAGCCAGATATCCTAACCGCTGGGCGATAACGGATTTATGATTCAAGTAGGTCGAGTAAAATGTACTAATTATAGCAAATTAAAGTCCTTTTAAATTATGTAATTTATTTATTTAAAATTAATTCAAAATAAACTTTACAAGAGATTTTATTTTTATTTTTTATATTTGTCTAATTAAAATATTTTGGATAATTGTTTCTTCATATTTGATTGATTAAAATATTTTTGGAGAATAATTTCCTTAGAAAAATAAATTTCTAAAAATTAGAAAAATGATGACTTTGGTGATTGAAGTAGGGAAAATAAAGTTTTACGAGTGGCGTCACACATTTATTATCTCCTTTCACCCGCCTCTTAATCAACCCTTCCCTGAGGCTCCAACTGTCATTCCTGCCACCGACATTTTCGTTGTCATTTCCGCTGCCATTTCCACCGACATTTCCGCTGTCATTCCCATCGCCATTTCCACCGACATTTTTGTTGTCTTCTCCACCGACATTTCCGCCCCCATTTTCACCAACATTTCTGTTATCTTCTCCACCAACATTTCCGCCGTCATTCCCGCCGCCATTTCCACCGACATTCCTAGTCGTCACGTCGGCCGCCATAACGTTTGCATTTATTACATATAAATATTTTTAAAAAAAACATATTTTGTTTACTTATCGAATATCAAAACCTAAATTTAAAAACTATCAATACATCAAAAATGATCTTTACCAGTAATTAATTAACAACAATATTTTAAGTGCCGCCTAAATATGTTATTTTAGAGACAATTAACTATCTTTGTAAATGTCTTTAAAACCTATAGCGACATTGGATTCAATGGCAATTAACTAATGCTTTAACACTCTTTGTTAATGTGCATATTTATTACTGCTAAAAGTTGTTTTTGTTGTAGTGATAAGTATTTATTTTTCAAAAAAATATTTTCTTGTTTCTTTTTTTTAATTTAATTTTTTTTGTTTCTTCAAAAACCTTTACGTCAGGCTGATGCCACAATGACCTCATGCAATAAAACAATTTCTCTACCAAAAAAATTGTCTTTTTTAATTAATAAATTGGTTGCTCAATTGAGTCAATATTCATATAATTTAGTTACAAAGTCATTAACTCACAACTAATTTCTACTGTCTTTTCTCTCTAATTTCTTTACAAACTCATCTCTAAGACTCAAAATATAATGCTTAACTTGTTTTTTCTTAAAATGGAGTTGGGAGATGGTTGGGAATTTGGGATTATATATGCACAAATATCGAGGCTGCACCTTGCATGAAATACACTTGTTTAACTTTGACTAATGACCTTTTAACCAAAAAAAAAAAAAAACTAATGACTTAACCAAAAAGGAAAAAAAAAACTAAAAAAAAAAACTAATGACTTTGACAATTTTTGGAAGAAAAAACAATTCGAAGTGCACAAGGTCAAATTTGTTAAATTCATAGATAATTATATTTAAATAGATTATTTTTTTCAAAATAACTACTCTCTCAGTTCATTTTTACTTGTCTGGTTTAAACTTTGTATATTATTTAAGAAATAATAGTAATTGTATGAAGATGTTTTATCACGATATTCATATTAATTGATGTTTAATCTTAGATCTTGATGAATGATTTGAGAAATAATTAACTAAAATAGAGTAAATGATGTTTTTAGTTTGAGTTCACTAATACTCACTCATTCTCATAAAGTAAAAATATTTTTACGAACTCATCCTTAATTAAATAATACTTATTTAATTTAATTTCTCGATTACATAAAAATTCACTTATCTAAATAGAAGTAAAATTGAAAGGAAAAAAATATATATCCTTATTATGTAAATTATCATTTATTCTGAACTAAAATGAAAAAAAATAAAAACATCACTAATTATGAAATATAAAAAGAATTTTCTACACGTTATTTACTTGAAAATTATATCCTTTATTATATTGCCAAATATATCTACTAAATGATCTATACAACTTACTAAGAAAAAATTTCACTTAGAAAATCCTATTAAAGATTATTGGTGAATACAAAATCAGATTACACGTGTGAGATAGTACGTGTATTGGGTTACTCCAACTGTTGTAGCGCGGTTGAAGAATGTTCAAGTTACTAAAATTGATTTACACATCATATTTAAATTTTTTTACTACGTACGACACTTGATTAGCTTGACTTGAATATATATATTAGGAAAATCGAGTTACACGTGCTTGGTGAAACTCTGTCACACATTATATGTGCATAGTCAACTTCTTTCACTACTTCACTTGTGCATATACAGATAATCTCTTTTACACGTGCTTAGATAATCAAGTTAAACATGCACATTTAATCTTTTTCACTGCTTCATCCAATTAGTTTGAAGTGAATGCACAAATTACAAAAAATGAATATCACATGCTTGAATGTAAAGATTATAAAATTAAATTGCATGTTCTTGTTTAGGTTCTTTCACACGATTCAGATGCACGTGTGAAGTCAAACGCTTTCATTACTTTACCTGATTATTTCAATAGAAAGGATAAATTACTTTACACGTGCATAGTCAATTTCTTTCACTACTTCACATGTTCATAGTCAATCTCTTTTACACGTGCATGGTAATCGAGTTACATATATATACTTTATCTCTTTCACTACTTCCCTTGATTAATTTGAACTAAATGCACGGTTTACAGAAATTAACTTTTATTCACTTGTTTTAGCTTTTTCTACACGAGTTACACGTGCATAATCAGTTTCTTTCACTATTTCATTCGTGCATAGTCAAATCTCTTTTACACGTGCATAGTCAATTAAGTTATGCATGCATATTTAATTTATTTCACTATTTTTCCGAATTAGTAATTTATGCACTTATTTTGGCTTTTTTACACGATTCACACGTGCATAAATAGTTTCTTTCACTACTTCATCCGTGCATAGTCAAATCTCTTTTACACGTACATAGTCAATTAAGTTACGCATGCATATTTAATCTTTTTCACTATTTTTCTAGATTAGTAAACTGAATGTACAAATTATAAAATTAATTATCGTGCTTGTTTAGGCTCTTTCACACGATTCATATACACGTGTGTAGTCAAACTCTTTCATTACTTCGCCTGATTATTTCAACAGAATGCAAAAATTACTAAAATCATGTTTCACATACTTATTTAGGCGTTTTCACATCATAAATTTTGACCGATTATCTTTATTAATGTAAATAAATAATCAATTAAATATATAAAAATTATCTTAAGACATCACACGCACAAATTTTTTATTTATCTCAAGACATTCAATTAAATATATAAAAAATATTAATTTAGAATCGACAAACATCTTAATAGATTGGCCCAAATTCTGAACTTGATCATACTTAAGCTTCGAATTTTGAATCTGTCTTAACATCCTTACGTGCATAATCAGTTTCCTTCACTACTTCATTCGTGCATAGTCCATCTCTTTTACACGTGCATAGTTAATTGAGTTACACATGCATATTTAATCGCTTTCACTATTTGACCAGATTAGTTTGAACTTAATGCATGGATTACAAAAATTAAATTTCATGCGCATGTTTCAACTCTTTCACACGATTCGCACGTGCATAGTCAATTTCTTCACTACTTCATCCGTGTATAGTCAAATCTCTTTTACACGTGCATAGTCAATTGAGTTACACGTGCATATTTAATTTCTTTCAGTATTTCACTGGATTGGTTTAAACTGAATATACGAATTACAAAAATTGAATTGTATATGCTTGTTTAGGCTCTTTCACAAGATTTAGATGCATTTCATTTCGCACCGGAAACTATTCTAGGAGAAGTTCGAATCCATTTCGTTCGGATATTGATTGGTCTAGAAACACGTGGATCCAGGGAACTTGACTCGGTCAAACTCTTTCATTACTTCACCAGATTACTTCAACATAATGCACGTATTACAAAAATCGAGTTTCACATACTTATTTAATTAAAAAAATTAAATATTTGCAATTATTTACTTTTACAGTACGCATATATAAGTATATTCTTGTTTTCACAATTCATGAAAATTGATCAAACAATAAATAGGTACACCAAAAACAAGAATTAACTATGAAATATGTCATTATGCTGACTCTAAAATATTTGTAATTAACAAAAACTCTTTAAGAATTCATCGCTAATTTATTATTAAATAAAAATAATAATCTTTAATTATTTAATGATAAAAAATATTTGACACTAATTCGAGTACTCTAATTAAAAAAAATCAAACTTCGAGAAGTTTCTTAGCCGTAATTTTCACATAATTAATTCAAATATTGTGTTTGACCGAACCTAATAACTTTAGTCTAAATTTTTTATTGTTCTTAACGCATTCATTTAATATGTAAAAATTATTAATTTTGAATTGAGCAACATAAAAAGTTGACCCGAATTCTAAACCTAGTCGTACTTACGCTTCAAATCCTGAATCCACCGCGACACCTACTCACATAAACATACACACTCATGTTACTCTTTCTTGAACCCACCCCACCCCCACCCTCAAGGATTGCAATAATAACACCCTTACTACATTTAATGCAACTTCACCATCTCTACTTCACACCTTGCAATTACTCCTCCTTTCCTCAATTTTTATTTTCTCTTCTTCATAGCCTTCTCTTCCAATTCCACACGAGGGTAGCCCTCTACTATTTTCATCTTTAATTTGTCCTTTTTCATAAATGGTCAAACTTAGTTCATGTCCAAATCTTGACTTGTTTCACTATAAATAAAGCCCTCCCCCTTTCACTCTCAACACACAAAATCTCAAAAGCTCTTTCTTTTGAGAGCTTCAATAGTAGCAAGAAAGAGCTTCACTTCACTTGAGTATGTCTATACACCCAACAAATTCATTTCTTTCATTTCTTTTTCTCCTTTTAGATGCATTTATATGTCTATATACCTAACAAAGTCATTTCTTTCATTTCCTTTTCTCTTTTTAGATGCATTTAAACAGCCAACCTCAACTGTTTGGTGCTGAGGCGTAGCTGTTGTTGTTATAGATGCATTTAATCGAGTTTTTGTATCATCATGCTTGTTTTAATTAATTTGCACACACCATATATATGTATATATATGTGTGTGTATGTATATATATATACTTACTCATATGGCTCCTACAATTATTTTTTCTTGTAGCATCGATTTCATTGTATTTTTTTTTTGTTTTGCTTATGGTTTTTAAGGTTGGTCGATAATCTATATATGTATACATTTTATTTTTTAAAATCAAGAAACACATGAACAATCAGGAGTTGGGCAAGGATCCCTATATATATATATATGAGTAAAACACATGGTTGGATTGCTCAAGATTTTCGTGGGAGTCATTTTAAATTATTTATTTATTTGCATCCGACTGTCCTTTTTAAAAAAACTTGATTCTCTCATAGAGACACCTACAATTAATTTCAGTAGCAATAAAAGCTTAGTCAAATCTACCAACACCTTTTTAAATTTTTATTTTTTATTTTATGAAAATTCTCGGTTTTTTTCTCAATTTTTGTCATCTTTTATATTTGGCACATTTCACAAAGCATCCCGACTATACATCCGGTTCAGAAAAAGGACATACAAACATTAGAAACTGTTTCTACGACTCGAATTACATTCAATTAAAAAACAATTAACACTTTTTCATTTTTTTTACGACTTTATCGTTGACTTTCTTAATTATGTTATTGTTTTAGGGTTCGGAGAGTAGAGGATGCCGGCCATACATTCCCGTCCGGCAGGTAGGATACCGCCATTGGTTGAAAATAATGGAACTGATATCGGGGTTCAGCTTGGTCAGGTAAAAAAATATTTTTTTAATTTAATTTTTTATATATATCGATAATGTAGATTATTTTTCTTAAAATGTTATAACATGTTTAAAATCGCTAGTCAATTTTTTTTCCTAAAATTCATATAGATTGAAACAAAAGATGGGTCTATGATCACAAAAAATAATGTTGACCCTTTTTAAAGTTACAATTTTTAATGATCTCTTTATAATTCCTTTATGGTTTTCCTATTTGATTAACCCCTTCATCCATTTTTACTAATACAAGTTTGATTTGATACATTCTTTAAAAAAAATTTAATTTGTTTATTTATTATTTTATTATTCATAAGTCATTTAAATATTAAAAAATACAAAGTAAGGTTCAACAAGACAAATAGTTTTTTTTGCTATTTTCGAGTGAAAAATCCTTCTTGAAACTTGGGAACCGTGTCACGACTTGTTTTATTTTATTTTATTTTATTTTATTTGTATTGGTCAATAAATAGTTGACTAAATTCCAAACATTTTCATCATTGCTTTTTTATTATATACTTAGTCAAACTAATTAAATAGACCTTTTTTACTCAAAAAAAAAAAGAGGACTCATGTCCCTTTCCTTTTCTTCTTGTAAACTTAATTATGCTTCAACTTGTTCTTTCTTCACTTTCTTTCAACAAATATAAAACATATAACATTTTCAAGATTTTAATTAGTTAATTCTTTTTTTTAATTTAATTTAATTTATTTGTGTTATTACAGCCAAGTAACATGATGGATAGTCAACCTAATTCAATAGACAATGGATCAAACACCTCTGATACTGCAATGGCTCAAGAACTTGGTGGTGATGATCATGATGATGATCAAGAAGAAGGTGTGAACACTACTAGGAAGCGAAAGCGCTATCATCGTCACACTCAGCATCAGATCCAGGAACTGGAAGCGTAAGCATGAATTCACGAGAACCAAAAATAAATATTTAATTAATTATTATATACGCTGATAGTATAACAACATTCACGACTAAGGGTCATCCCTTTTTTTTGGTGTTTAGATACTTTAAGGAGTGTCCTCACCCAGATGACAAGCAAAGGAAGGAGCTGAGTCGCGAGTTAGGGTTAGAGCCTTTGCAGGTCAAGTTTTGGTTTCAGAACAAGAGAACCCAAATGAAGGTAAACTAAACTACATTTTCAAATATTTTCTTTGTAATATTTTATGTAACACATTTTTGTAGTCGGTTTCCAAAAAAAAAAAACACTTTTTTTTAATTAAAAATGGTTTTCATTTAAATTGTTCTATCTTACCCTTGATAAGAATACATTGATTATATATTGTTATTACACACACCTTATTTTTGGACATGAACAACCTCTTATTACGATACCCTAGCTCCGCCCCTATATATACTATTTGAGTTAAAACTTGTTTATTTTTTATGTCAGAATCAACTTGAAAGGCATGAGAACTCACATCTTCGTGTGGAAAATGAGAAAATGAAGTCAGAATTGTTGAGGTACAAAGAAGCTTTAGGCAATATTTCTTGCCCTACTTGTGGTGGCCATCGTGTCAACATTGGTGATTTGTCTTTTGATGAACGCCAATTGAGAAATGAAAATGCAAGACTCAAAGAAGAGGTATACCACCTTCACAACAAATATATTACTATTACTAATTTGAAGGTATAAAGTTTAAGTTGATCAAACTAACTTATACGAATATTTTTTATCTATGTGTTAAGTATATACTAAAAAAATGCATATAGACTATAGTATATAATAAGTTAAATTCGTTTGTCATATAATATTATTTTTTTCTTCTCTTTTTTTATATAGATCGAACGTATCTCATCTATGGCTGGAAGAATTGTTGGAAAATCTGTATTTCCAAACAACCACAATGGTTACAACTCTGCTCATCCTGTTGATTTTGGAGTTCTTCCTGCTTATTCAACGCCACAAAGCGTCGGTGGAGAGGCATATAACAATGGGGATGTTGGATTTGAGGACGTTCCAATTATGAGTTCAATGATTAATGGACCAATTAGTGAGATTGAAAAACCCTATATCATTGAACTTGTTATGGCAGCTATGGATGAATTTGTTCAAATGGCACATATGCAAGAACCACTTTGGTTCCCTAGCATTGAAAATGGAACATTTATGTTAAATGAAGATGAGTATTTTAGGGTTTTTCCAAGAGGAATTGGACCTAGACCTATTGGATTTGTTACTGAGGCTACAAGGGATAATTCTATTGTTATAATGAACAATCTCAACCTTGTGGAGATTCTCATGAATGTGGTAAGTTTTTTTTTGTTTTTTTTACTTTCATGTTTTACAATAGTTCGATTTATGTTATATATACTGATAGTGTAAATACTGGTTATATTCGGTTCTAATCATGTTGTGAGTCAATTTTACTTTGATTGGTGTGCAAAAAATCTAAACCTTATAGTTTGTTTTCGATAGATCTTCAGCCAAAGAACTTTATAGGATTATTTACTTATATTCAAATTGTAGTTATAATATTTTAAATAAATTGCCTTTTTTTTTTCTTTAATAATTGAATCTTCTATTAATAAGATTTACTAGCTATATCAATAACATATTCAGTGAGATTCTTATTAGCTTATTACCCCTACTTTTATGGGGTAGAAAGACTGTTTCCGACTTAATAATTCTTATGTTTCTTTTGTGATCTCTAGAATCATTGGTCCAGTATGTTCTCTGGTATTGTCTCAAGGGCTTCAAGTGTTGATGTGATATCAACTGGAGGTGCAGGAAATCCCAATGGAGCAATACAAGTGGTAATACATAATATATATATATATACATATAGTTAGCATTCTCCTTACATATGTCATGTCATTAATCGTCATAAAAAATTCTTTTTACACCGTCAGTATATATAATAAATTTAAATATTATTTTTTACAGATATTAGCTGAAATTCAAGTTGCATCTCCACAAGTTCCAACTAGGGAATGCTACTTTGCTAGGTATTGCAAGCTCAGAGTTGATGGAACATGGGCAGTTGTCGATGTTTCATTGGACCAGTTACGCGCTGGTCCAGCTGTTAGGTCTCGAAAAAGGCCATCTGGATGCCTTATTGAACAGGCGCCAAATGGATGCTCTAAGGTACAAATACACGTAGAAATAACGTTTACTGATCACTTTTAACTTATATTATGCTCATAATTCCTATTAACTAACCTGTTTAATTAATTATTTTGCTTTAGGTTACTTGGGTTGAGCATGTTGAAGTTGATAATTCAGCAGTGCACACTATTTACAAGCCACTAGTGAGTTCTGGTCTTGCATTTGGTGCAAAACGTTGGCTTGCTGCTCTTGATAGACAATGTGACCGTATTGCAAGTGCTATGATCACACCTATTCCAACCAATGACATGCCTAATATGCGTACGTAATTTTGTTCCAATTTACGTGACATACTTTTTTTTTTTCAATTCATCCTATAAAACAATCCATGCTTCACATTTATCTCTACAATCATAAAAATATTATGACATGTTTATAATGATCAAACTATGTCACATAAATTGAGACAGACAGACGTAATTTAATTTTTTCTTCTTGTTGTTCATGCAGTGTTATCAACTCAAGAAAGCAGAATGAGTATGATGAAATTGGCTGAGAGGATGGTTAATAGCTTTAGCTCTGGAGTGAGTGCAACTGTTGGTAATCAATGGACAACCTTGTCACCAGGAAATGGAACTGATGAAAATGTTAGAGTTATGACTAGGAAAAGTGTTGGTGATCCTGGTAGACCACCTGGTATTGTCCTAAGTGCTGCTACTTCATTCTGGCTCCCAATTGCTCCGAAAGTCGTGTTCGATTACCTCCGTGATGAGAACACGCGTACCGAGGTAACACTTGACTGAATAAAAGAGTTTAAGTTATATACATTGAGTGACTCTGTGTTCATGAAGGTTCTTTAACAAATATCTTTGATTTTTGCGCGTTTTTCTAAATATGTAAATTTTTTGTATGTGATAACAGTGGGACATTCTGTCCAATGGAGGTCTGCTGCAAGAAGTTGCTCAGATTGCTAATGGCACTGAGACAGGCAATTGTGTCTCTTTACTGAGGGTTAATGTAAGTCCTCTATAATCTTCGAAATTATATGATCATTTCATTTAAAAATTTAAAAGCTAATTTTTAAAAATAGATATACTTTTACTTACTTAATTATATCCTTTTAACACGTCTTTTCACATGAAAATAAGGAGTGACAGTGACACATACCTTTGTCTACTCTGACATCATGTAAAATTGACATGACCTTTGTCTAGTCTGATATCATAGAAATGTATAAATATTTGACTTTAAATTTTGAATCCGTGTTTTTTGAATATTGCAGAGTGACAATGCTAACCAGAGCAATATGCTAATCCTCCAAGAGAGCAGCACAGATCCAACAGGATCCTATGTGATCTATGCACCAGTTGATATCTGTGCAATGAACATTATTTTGAATGGTGGAGATCCAGATTATGTTGCTCTGTTGCCTTCTGGTTTCGCCATTCTCCCCGATGGTCCACCAGGAGGCAGGGGAGCTTATAACCATGGCTCTGGTGGATCTCTGCTGACCGTCGCGTTTCAGATTCTTGTTGATTCAGTTCCTGTTGCTAAGCTTTCATTGGGATCAGTTGCTACTGTGAACAATTTGATTGCTTGCACAGTTGATAGGATCAAGGCTGCTCTCTTAGCACAGCCATCCTGATCTCATTAGCTGTAAGTACATATTTTTAGTCTCCTTTTTATCAAGTTACTCACTATTCTCCAAATTCATCGTGACCATGTGAAATTTAAAACTTCATAATTTTCGAAAAACTAAGGTCTAAACCACTAGTCATAACATGTTAAATTAAATTAATAACGTTATACTGTCAGTATATATATACGAATCAAATATTTATACGTTTTGTGTTTTTTTGTTGGTTATTGCAGGATAGGGTGACAATAAGGAATAAGGGGAAGTCAAGAGCGCACCTTTCAGCTTTCTACTACAAGAAGAAAGATTATTTTTTTTGTTTTAGGGTAAAGAGGTTCGTGAAATGACTTCTTGTGGCAATTCCAAAGATAGGAAGAAAAAAAAACTATATTATAGAATAATAGGGTTTACCTTTTTAGGTCATGTGACTTTTTATAAGTCCATCAAAACTCTGTAGCATTTGGCAGATTGTTTTGTCTGCCTTTTGCAGTATTATGGTATGAAAAAAATATGTTAAACTTTATGTGGTTTCATTTGCTTTGAGTTTTTCGTCTTTCCGTTTGCTTGAAATGTATATTTCGCAGGTTATGTTTGCTTATTAAAAAAGGGGAGAAATTTTCCCTTTTTATTGTGCGAAAATGATTAATTTTATCCTTAAGTATATTTTTCGCACAAAAATATCCTTACAGGTACTTGAGTGGCGAGGTGGTGGACACCACGTTACATAACACCTCACCGACAACAACCCCCTTCTCCTTTTATCCTTGGTTATATTTTTCGCACAGAAATATCCTTACATGTTCTTGAATGACGAGGTGGACACCACGTTACATGACACAACCCCCTTCTCCTTTTATCCTTAGGTATATTTTTCGCACTGAAATATCCTTACAGGTACTTGAGTGGCAAAAGGTGGACACCACGTTACTTGATACCTCACTAACAACCCCCTTCTTCTTTTCTTGTGGTTTCATTTGCTTCGAGTTTTTCCTCTTTTAGTTGTTTGAAATGTGTATTTCGCAGGTTATATTTGCTTATTAGGAAAAAGGGAAAATTCTCATTTTGCTATGCGAAAAGGATTAGTTTTATCCTTAAGTATATTTTTTGCACAAAAATACCCTTACAGGTATTTGAGTGGCGAGGTGGTGGACACCATGTCACATGACATCTCACCAACAACCCCCTTCTCCTTATATCCTTAGGTATATTTTTCGCATAGAAATATCTAACAACCCTCTTCTCCTTTGCTTGTGGTTTCATATTTGCTTATTAAGAAAAAGGAAAAAAATCCCTTTTTACTGTGCAAAAAGGATTAGTTTTATCCTCAAGTATATTTTTCGCATATTAATACCCTTATAGGTACTCGAGTGGCGAGGTGGTGGACACCACGTTACATGACACCTCATCGACAACACCATTCTCCTTTTATCCTTGGGTATATTTTTCGCACAGAAATATCCTTACATGTACTTGAGTGGCGAAGTGGTAGACATCACGTTACATGACACCTCACTGACAACCCCCTTCTCCTTTGCTTGTGGTTTCATTTGCTTCGAGTTTTTCCTCTTTTAGTTGCTTGAAATATATATTTCGCAGGTTATATTTGCTTATAAGGAAAAGGGGGAAAATCCCTTTTATAGTGCGAAAACGATTAGTTTTATCCTTAAGTATATTTTTCGAACAGAAATACCCTTACAGATACTTGAGTGGCGAGGTGGTGGACACCATGTTACATGACATCTCACCGACAACCCACTTCTCCTTTTATCCTTAGGTATATTTTTCACAAAGAAATATTTTTACAGGTACTTGAGAGGGGAAGTGGTGGACACCACGTTACATGACACCTCACCGACAACCCCTTTCTCTTTTGCTTGTGGTTTTATTTGCTTCATTTTCTTGAGATGAATATTTTGCAAACTTGGTTTGTTTATTGGGGAAGAGGTCAATTTGTTCTTTTACTATTTGAAAAGGATTAATTTTATCTTTCGATATATTTACTCAAGTGGCTCAAATATACTCTTTTCCATTAGGACTGTTCTAATGGAAAATTAGGAAAGGAAAAGCACTTTGAATCACTCAAATTCTTTCTCGAAAACAAGTGAGGAAAATTGTTCTTCTTTACTTCTTTTTACTTGCTTACATATTACATATATAGTCAAATTCTCTTTGAGATTATATTTGATATCTGGGACAAACAAAACATCTTGTATTTCAAATACCGCATTACTTGTGCTTTGTATTAAAGATATAGAGTCAAAAGTTTACCGAAAAATAAACTCTTTATCTTCTCAAGGCAGGGGTAAAGCTTCGTACACACCAGTACCTCTCCTCAGACCTCCACTTGTGTGGTTATATTGAATATGTTGTTGTTGTTGTTATGGTCGTCTTTAGAGATATAAAGGACTCAAATTTTTCAAGTAGCTTTTCAATGTGAAACTCTATATATTTTCCTATTCTAAATGATCTTGTGTTGCTATTCCGAGAGCAGTTACTCTTCTTTGAAGAGCTTTTTTATGATCAAGAAATCCATCTTGAACCAATCCTTTGAGTCAACCGCATCCTTTGAATTTGTCCGGTTCGTGCGTACTTTGACTATTTCATTTACTGCATGTTACCTTCTTGTCTCCAAACGAAAACATACATCGATTAACTTTGACAAAGGCGTAGACATATGAATAAATCATCTAGCGTGCCTCAATTGATTGTTGAGATTTGAACTCTGATCTTCAATGTTTCTCATATCACTTTATTGACTGCTAGGTCGAAATTCATGGATATTGCTAATTAACTATTAACTTTTAAAAACTAGTAAATTACAACACCATAGTACACTTTCAAAAGAATAATGAGAAAAAGTAATGGAAATATTTTCTCCAATGCATAAAATGTCATATGAAGACAACCCGAATTTTCACTAGGTGGAAACAATTACCTAGTGACCGGTTGGCTATGTGAATCATCATTTCTTTTTTTCCGAATCTTTTGGATTCTCTCATATCTATCTACAATTAATTTTTAAAAAAAAAAAAGCAAACCTTTATTTTCTTCTTCTTTTTTCTTTTTTAATTACAGAAAATAAGAGAAATTAAACCTAAAAGTCAATGATAGGTTCACCAATTGTGAGATTTCTCTCCAATGACCATGGTAAATTGAAGAGTTTAGCAGTGATGAACTTGAATATCTTGTTCACATTAATGTTGTAAGTTGCACTTGAGAAGAATAATGGTGCATTTAGTGCCTTCGCATATGTTCTTGCCTGTTCAAAGTCACATTGTATAACACCATAAGTATCAAAATAAAAAACATTAAACTGATACAATAATAACATACTCAGTATAGTTCATAATTAATAGGGTATATACATACTTTATTGCTATCTTTGTGGGGTAGAGAGGGTACTTTCGACTCAAGAAAATAGTATTTCATAACAAGTTTGAAGGAAATGCAAGAGATAAAAGGAAGTTTTCAAACAACAGTACTACTTGCAGTCGAAATTGTCACTCTTTATGCCCACTAGTTTTTTATTACTATATATCATTATCAATCTCAGAGTAGGGGTGAAAAAATCAAACCTGACCCGTTCAATCCGGTGAAGTTTGAGTTGGTTATTGACCCGTTTATTCATTAGCTCAATCCAATTTAACCCATTAAAAATTGGGTTGATATGTAACCCGAATTGGCTCATGACAAATCTTGTCAAAATATTTTTAAAATATTTTGTTTTTTCATTTTGATATGTTATATATAGTCATAATAAAGAAAAATAATAATTTTATTAGGACTAAAATAGTTTAAAAGAACAAATAAAGCAATTATGCTTAGTAAAAATCGGATTGGTTATTGGGTCTTGACCCGTTACCTAACCCATTTTGACCCAAGTAAATTTGGGTCGAGTTGGTCGTGACCCGATTATTGTCTTAACCCATTATAACTCGCCCAAATTTAACCCAATCCGCCCAATTGCCACCCCTACCCCAGAGAAACTCCTAATACACAATGACATTAGCTACCTATAGTGAAGGGTGATCAGTTGAACACTCTTGTTCGAAAACTTAATTTGTGTATATAAATCAAAATCATATTTATATATATACTAAATTTTGACCATCCTTAATAAAAAACTAGATCATTTGTATATACAGACTTTTTAGATGCTAAAATCCAAAATCAAGAGAAAAACAATTCAGATCGTGCCCTAATATCCCTAAGCAATAAAAAAAGAATGAGAATGATATATATACCTGACTTGCAATTGTCCATTGAAGATCCAATGGCAATTTCACAAAATCATCAAACTTTGTCCCTATCATTACAGGAATTGCTGTCTGATTCCATTGACGTGCTTGTTGATGCCAGCTAAGGACACTGCACGAAAAACGACACGTTAAATTACACTGATAATATAAAAATTGCATTATATATACTGTCAACGAATATAAATTAAACGTCATACCTACTGAGTGTACATCTACTTGTGAGATCAAACATGAAAAAGATTGCTACAGAGTCCTTACAAGCCATTGGAATTTGAGTTGGGCCAGAAACATCACCTGCATTATTATTATTAATTAATAATCATTACAGAAAATTAAAATGGACAGTTCGATACACAAAACATCTCGTATCAGCTGAGTCCTAAAATGGACTGCAACTCTAGGAGTGTGATGTAAACAGTTTATCTTAATAAAAGTATCAGTGACTATTTTCACGACTCGAACTCGTGACCTATAGATCCTAAATTAAAAATTTTTATACCTTTAACTTCCCACATGCTATATGAGATTCTTGTCCCTTTCACACACAAAGTTTTGTCCATTTGATTTACTCCTTTGGTTGACAATCCTTCATCTACTTTCTCTTTTCCTACATATTTTCTCTTCAATTTGGAAAGAAAAAAAAAACACAAGAAAAAGTCAGAAATCAAGATTAAAAATGGATCAAAATTAAAACTACAAATACATAATCCAATATTGCTAATAACACTACTAAAAAATGGGATTTTTCTATGATCGTCGGGTCAGAAATTTTTTATTTGTCACCTATGGATTTCTAACCAATTCCGTTGAAAAATCCATTTTTTTAATAATGAAAAATGAATCTTGAACTTAACTCGACCTCAAAAGATTATTTATGAAACGACAATTACCTAAAACCATATGAGAAAACATACGGTCCATTACCTCAAGGAGGATACAACCTTATTTACTAGGTTAATTTAGTTGAATCCAATAATTTCGATTCAAATTATATAAACTTAATACTTAGAAAAATAGAAAAATTTCACTAAATATTAAATTTTGAACTCATATTTCCAAAAGTTCTCATCGATTAAATCAATCCATCTTTACAACCCGGCCACATGCCCAAATCAAACATCTAGAGCATGAAAAACACAACATAGAGGCTCAACATCGAATATATCAAGAATATAGATAAATCTGACTCTAACCCCACACACCCAAATCAAACATCTAGAACATGAAAAACACAACATGGAGGTTCAACCTCGGATATATATATAACAAGAATAGAGATGAATCTGATTCTAACCCCACACGTCAAATTAAACCAAACATCTAGAACATGAAAAATACAACATGGAGGTTCAACTTCGGATAAAGATGAATCTGACTCTGATACCTCGTTTGAAAATAAATAGAAGAAAAAAAAAAACTTACCAAGAAACTTGTCTTTCCAGTTTGATTATCACCCAAAAGGCTAATCTTCAAGGCAACAACATTCTCAGATGAATCCTTAGAATGATCACAACAACATGTGGATGCCATATTCTCCGAAAACCCTCCGTGGGACGCCATCTCCGCCCCAGCTGGCGGAGATGGCATCCCCGTGGCGGTGTTGGTGGTTGGAAAAGATTGATTATGTGACAATTGTCTATAATTAATAGACTTACCTAACCAACAAGCAAGAACTTTGTTCCAAAATGAATTCAAATATTTTTGTAAAATTGTAAATTTACATATGATTTTTCTTTTCATATTCAAATGAACCATTCTTCTATAACAAAGGAGCAAACGTTTAGTCATTTTTTTTCTCTTCTTTTTGGTGATTTAATTTCTAAGGAGAAAAAAAAAGGCCTCAAGAGGGAGCTAATGCTTATAGTGCTTAGCTTCTTCTTTTGGCCTTAAAAGAAAGAAAAAAAAGACAAGTCTCTTTTGCAGAATTATTAATCATAATTTCTTTTTATTTATTTATTTTTCTTCTTCTTAGAGTTTGTTTTTTTGTGTGGAATTTAATTTAATTTGAACTTTTACCATTCATTTTATTTTTCTATTTTTAATGTGTGGTTAACGGCTAATTAAGTTTGTAATGAGGGACGGTTAACCGTTTTAAAAGGTTTAAATGAAAATATGAATTATGTAATAATTAGTTTCAAATATAGTTGTCTATAGGTTGGTGAGACAAAAAAAAATTGCTTTTGGTTTATTTTTTTGTGTGAATAACCAAATGTTTTGTAAATAAATAACTCTATCCTTTGCCTGTCTTTTTGGTTAAATCCGTAGCACGGGACATGTTTAGTGCGATTTTAGTTTAGTTTGCGCGATATTATACTGAAGTGAGATTTATCTTTTGCGCATCGGAAAGAATTTAGGAGTGTACATAGGTCGATTTGGTTTGGTTTTTCATTAAAAAAAATTTAAATCAATTATGTCGGTTTATTAAATCTAAAAACCAAATCAAACCACATAAAGTCGGGTTTTTCGGTTTTTCGATTTTTTCGGTTTTTTCGATTTTTCAATTTTTTTACAACTATACGGTGTTTGAAAAAGAGATCAAATATATTTTCACTTACCTGTGATAAGCTAAACTTAAAAAATATTAAATGAATAGAAATCTTCGAAAAGACGATAAAATTCACATGAGTACAATTTTTTTTTTTTGAAATATCAACGTTCAGTATGTTAAATTAATAAGATCAAAGGCTACAATCAAACTGAATACAAAACGAAATATTTACAAAGTAAATTGTTAACTTCGAATTTGAAAAACTATAACAATATTATTGTAACTTCTGATCTTAGTACAAAATAAAATATTTACAAAATTTTACAAGCCCAATTTGAAATAATATATATAAACATTGAAAACTATAAACTAACTAAAAATATATTAACAAAGTAGATTATAAATAATATTTTTTATCTATAAATAAAATAAAATTATATATTTATATTATGTCGGTTTGG
>JAJONR010009211.1:0-31962 GCA_029582245.1 Solanum etuberosum
TGGGTTCGTTCACCCACACGCCAATCATGAGTTTCTTTTGCGAATCTATCCATAAATATTGAGCAATTTAATTTCTTGATGAGTTCTTGATAAGTGTTTTTGAAGTTTCCTTATCGATTAAGTTTTGATGTAAGATTCTACTTGGGTCAACTTCGAACGACCATATCTCTTAGAACACAAAGAGTTATGTGGGTCATAACCAATCAAATTAAAGGTATTTGAATCTACTTTCCAAAGCCACTAATTTCGCGTCAATCCAATTTCTGAGTAAAAAGTTATGACTATTTTAGTAACCTATACAGTTCTGTTACGAATTAGCCGACGGGAAAACATTAAAAAGAGTTGTTTTTGACTTTTTACCTCCAAGAAAACCCTAAACGAATTTCTTGACTAATAAAAGCCTCAAAACAATCAGATTTTCATCTTTTAGTCCATCATTCTCTTCTCTCTCAAACCCTAAGACAAAACCCTAAGGAAAAATCAATGTAGAAGACTCCATTCAAGATTCTTTCAATCATTTTCAAGATTCTTCCAATCTTTTTTCAAGATTCTTCTTCAAGGTAAGTCTTTCTCCAAGAATTCCATTTTTTTTCAACTCAAATTCCTCCAAACAATTATGAATCACTAATGAAAATCACAATTCTTGGCCATAGAGATTTCAAGAAACTAATTCAAGAATCTCAACAAAGGTTTTCTTGATCGTTTACCTTCAAGATAGGGTTTCAAGGCTTCTAATCAAGTTCTTCTTTAAGATTCTTCAAGATTCTTCAAGAAGTTTGTTCTTTCAGGTATGTAAGGCTATCATAGTGTTGGACTAGTTCGTCCTCACGCCGTACATCTACTTTCAGATCATTAAAAGAGTAATCTAGGATACTTTCCCTAGATTTGAGTATTCTTAAGATAAGTTGATTTTGAGTTCTTGAGTTCATGTTTCTTTTAAAAGTTCTATTCCTAATTATCAAATTGCTATAATTGTTATTGAGATCCTTCATATCATGAATCATAACTCTTAAATTCATAATTCAAATCCAAGAAAGAGTTAAGAGTAGAGTTCAAGAAAGTCTTTGAGTTCAATTGTGAATCCTTTGAGATCAACTGTCGATTTGAGCTAAGTTTTGAGGAATTAAGTATGAGTCGAGCAGTCTTGAGATGAGAGGTATCATTGATTCCTTGAGTTGAGTAGTTGATGCCCATAATTCCACATGAACCCTCCGAGTCGAGCATTCTTCAGATAAGTAGTGTCATTGACTCCTTGAGTTCTGGAGTTGTTGAGTTCCAATTATTAAGTTTTGTGCTTGGTTATTGAAAACCTTTGTAACATCTCGCTAAGTGAAAGAGCTAGAATTAGGAAGAGTCATTTTTGGAAAGAATGAAAAATCTGGAAAATTGGTTAAGTTATGTTAAGTATGGGTTTTTGGTCAACTTCAAATGACCATACCTCATAGATCAGGATGAGTTACATGTGCTAAAAGATACCGTAGGAAATATCTTTGAATTATCTTTCCAACGCCGCCGAGTTTGCGCGATTTTGAGTTTGTATGAGGCAGATATGCCCATTTGAAGTTGGGCTGTCTAGATAAGGAAAGTCAAAATCAGATTTTAGAGAGGTATTGTGGTCATTTCACTACCCAATTAATTAAATTCTTTTTTGATAATTAAGTTGGGGTCTCTACTGATGGGATTCAGTTTACGCTATTGAAAATTGAGTTAGGGTTTTAAGAGAAGTGAAAAGAGAGGAGAAAAGAGAAGAAGAAGCAAGGAATTTTCAAGTTCTTGAACAATTGCTTGTGGATTTCGTCAAGGGGTGATCCCTACGAGGTATGTGAGACTTTCATAACGTTGGGTTCTTTCACCCACATGCCAAAAATGTTTATTTCAGCGTGAAGTCATCCTAAAAAGATTGGAAGTTTGAATGTTCTTGACGTGTCTTCTTGAATTCCTTTCGTTCTTGAATTTGGGTTGAGTTTGAGGAGTTTCTTGAGGTTATAGTGTTGTTTCCTTGAGTTGGTTGAGTTAGATTCTTGTGTACATATACTGGATATCTGAATCTAATGAGAAAAAGAGTCGAGTTTAGGCGAATTGGGGTGGGAAAATGAAGAAGGAAAAAGTTGGGAAAATCTGGGACTAGGTCCGTATCGCGGACCTGTTCCTCAGAATTGGGGAATTCTTCTCCGCGTCGTGGAGCGGTCACGGACCATTCTGCCTCAAAATTTATTTTGTGACCAATTAATGAAATGCATCTCCGCGTAGCGGACTTGCTTCCAGATAGTGATTTCTTGATCATTTCTCATGTTTAACTATCTAAAAGCACTCCTAAACATCATGAGATGTTTCCTATCACAAATTACGATCCTTGAATCCATAAATTCAAATTCAAGGAAAGTTAAGAGCCAAGTCTAGAAAGTTCTTAGAGTCATTTCAAAAGTCTTTTGCAAACGTTTAACTTTGTTTTAAGATTTGAGTTTTGAGTAGAGTAAAGAGTAAAGATCAAAGTTCTTTTATTCAAAAGAGTATATCGGGACTATGTATTCCAAAAAGAGTAAATGTTTCACATTTAAACAAGAGAGGAAACACCGATTTCCAAGAGAACCTTGGAGCTAGTTTTGAGTAATTATCTTAAACCACATAAAGACTTTTTGTTTTTAAACATATGAGCTGAGTATATTTTGGGAGTAGTATTGAGCACCGATATGGGGACGAGTTCACAATAACTAAAGTCTCCATAAACCATGTAGCCAACGTGGGTAGAAAGGGTCATACTTTTTAGATGATTCCTTAGTCCTTTTTAGCATAGACTAGTGGATCCACTTAGTTGAGGTGTTCTATATCATGGCAAGTTATAGGATAATTCTGGCAGCGTGGGAGAGACGTTGTATCATCACATTAGCTCATAGTGATGGTTTTCGGTTAGAGAAACTCTCACATAATTATATTACTTTACCATATGAGTAACTTGAGTTGTTGTCCCTGTTTAAATACTTTATATAAACTGCACCTTTAATGTTGTTTTATTGTGCATTTGAGTTGAGTATCCATGAGTTAAGTAAAGCTAAAGTAAGTGTTCTTTTCAGATTCATTTCAAGCTTATGTCCTGTTTAGTTTTCCTCTCGCATGCTCGTACATTCAATGTACTGATTCCATTTGGCCTGTATCATTTTATGATGTAGATACAGGTAACCAGGATCAGCATCCAGCGCCTCGTTGATCCAGTTGAGCATTCAAAGTCAGTTGGTGAGCCTCCTTGCTTTAGGAGGACCCTTTTTTACTGCTTTATGGTTATTTCATTAGGATGTCGTGGGTCTTGTCCCGACGTCCATCTCAGTTGTTAGAGGCTTCATAGACAGTTAGTTAGTTCATTTGTCTTTACATTGTCACTTTCTTATGTTAAAGACTTGAGCACTGAGTTGAAGAAGAGTAGCGCTGAGTTTATTTTCTTAAAAATGATATATGGGAACTAAGTATTCCCAAGAGTAAATATTTTTACATTTAAGATGAGAGGAAATTGAGATTTCCAAAAGAGTTTTGAACAGTTTTAGTACCATCTCTTTTAAGAGAAAGATTTTTGAGTAATAATATCAAAATACAGAAAGAGTTATGTTTTTTAAACATATGAGCTAGTTACATTTTGGGAGTAGTATTGAGCACCGATATTGGGACGGGTTTGAGTTCAGATAATTTAAAGTCTCCATAAACCATGTAGCCAGCATGGGTAGAAAAGGGTCATAATTTTTAGATGATTCCTTAATGCTTTTTAGCATAGACTAGAGGATTCACTTAGTGAGTAGGTTCTATAACCCGACAAAGTATAGGACGGCCCTGGCAGCATGAGGTAAGACGTTGTATCATCACATAGCTCATAGTGATGGTTTTCGGTTAGAGAAACTCCCACAGAGATATTTTATATTCTTATATACACATAGTTTACTTTGAATTTTCATATACTGGCAGAGTTTATCTTGTATCCTTGCATACAAACAGAGTTGTTTTCTACTGTTTAAAAGTTTTCCATATATTGCATATATATTACTGCTTTATATTGAGTTGAGTATCCAAAGTTGAGTACCCAGAGTCGAGTATCTTATTATTGAGTTGAGCCTTATTTCACTGAGTTGAATATCTTATCATTGAGTTGAACTGTGTTTCTTTGAGTCGAGTTGAGTTGAGTGAGTTGAGAAGAGGTAAGTATATATGTTTCTATTCCACTAGTTCAAGCTTATGTTATGCTTTAGAATTCCCCTTACATGCTCGTACATTCCACGTACTGAGCTATTTGGCCTGCATCGTTTCATGATGCAGATACAGGTATTCAGTATCATCAACAGGCATTTCGTTGGTACCACTTACAGTTTAAGTTAGCTATGGTGAACCTCCTTGCTTCCGGAGGATTTCATTTACTTTTCAGTTTCATCAGGATGTCGTGGGTCTTGTCCTGACTCCCATCTTTGTCATTTAGAGGCTTCATAGATAGACAGTAGAGTTTCAAAAGTCTGTTCATTTATTTTGTTAAATGTTTTCAAGACTTAAGTTGCCTATTTATGGCGAGTTGACTATATTATTCTTATTCAGAGTTATCTATTCAGTATTGTTCAGATTATTTTAAAGTTGAGTATTTATTGAACTTAATTCAGTTTTTTTAAGCTTTTGTATGCTTGAGTTAGTCTTCCGCTTGTAGTCAGCTAGGATAGGGTTCGCTTGGAGACCAACAATGGTTTTCGAGTGCCGGCCACGTCCAGGGTGTAGGCTCGGGTCGTGACATATTCAGTTGAGTTTGTTTCAGTCTTTCTTCAGAGTTCTTCATTTAGCTCAGTATATTGAGTTTTAGCCAGTTGTTTCATTTAGCTATTTTACATACTATATATTCTATGTACTAACGTGATTCGACACTGCATTATTTCATGATGCAGTTTAGGTACTCAGGATCAGTAGTAGTTGAATTACTGTGATGTCACTTTCATCCAATTTTAGTGAGACCTCCTTACTTTTAGAGGGTCTAGTTTATCTAGAGTATAAATAGTTATCAGATGTTATTAGTAACGTATTCAAGTAGCTTGTGGTTTTGTCCTTGTAACCTATCTTTAGTACATTAGAGACTTCATAGACGAGTAAGATGAGTTTAAGTTTCAGTTTATTTTGAAAACATCTAAATTATTTAGTTTTCACATTTCAAAAAATAGAGTTTTGAGTTTGTATTTTTTAAATTGTTACTTGCTCATCTTTTAAAATCATTCGCATGATTGTTATACCATTTAGTATAGTAATAGGCTAGACCAAGGATTTTCTTGGAACCAGAAATGGTTCTGAGTGTTGGTCACGTCAGATTGTAGGCTCGAGGCGTGACACTCAACCGCATATCCTTCTTTTCTTCTAGGTTTATCCTTTAAATTGTGCATATGTGATATTCTATAATGACGGAAAACTATACAATCTATCCAAAAATTGTATTCATTAAAATAATGAAGTACAATACAATACAATACAATACATTACAATGCGATACATAACGAAACAATATTATACGGGTAAAGGCGACTCAAATTTTATTTTAACAACAACACATTTGAATTTCTTATGTGATATTCTTCCTATTAACTTTTAAGGAAACATAATAAATTTATCCTTCTAAATTTAGAAATAATTTGTATTTAATCCTTGTTATACTTTTCGTATAAATTTTCCTTGTTGTTAGACTTTTGTTTAAATATATCCTTTGTCCTAACGAAGCACGGAATACAAATAAACTATATGAAAGTACAGGGATAATTTTCTTTTAGATATAATTATTTCATATTTTTCTTCAATTACATAGTGTTCACGATATTATGCTTTGTTTTTCAATCTCTTTTACTTTAATTTTCACTCAAAGATCGTATTAATTTGTACGTTTGTTGTGCGTCAATCCTTATCCTCTAAGAAATTTTAGTTTTTCCCAAGTCCCACATCGAAGTTCAGATTAAGAATTAAAAGCTTTCAATCCTATAAATAACTCTCTCCTTCTCACTATTTCAACAAAGGTTTTCAAAGCCGAAAGGGCTAAAATTTATTTACTCGAATAGGATGTTGGACTCATTGTCCCCAGCCTATAACCTTCAAGCTCAAGTTCTAAATTTTTTCTTTCTGTTTTTGAGTTAATTTAGCGAGAGGTGGAAGCTTATTCATTAATCTCATCGCCCACATTTGCTACTCGGAAAAAGGTAATAAGCCCTTCCCTTTTAAATCTTTTCTTCGCTTTGTTTGTTATTTTTTCAGATATAATTCTTGCTTGTTTTCCTTAAATTGAATATTAAGTAGTCAAGTTATTAGCCTACTGAATCAATATTTTCATGTGATTATTTGTTTAAGTTCAAATTAGAGCATTATTGGCTCCAATTAGTTTGTATTATATAGGTTAAAAATACTTTCAAGTTTCATGTTTATGTATTTATTTTTTTATTATTTTGTGTGATAGAAAATCCATTTTTTTACTATTTTATCGATCATATGTTTTTAAATAAATGAGGTCTATCCATATTTCAATTTCATCCCTCCCATAAAGAATCTTACGTATCTATACTAACTTCTATGTCTTTCTTGTTTCATGTGTTTATTTATGTTTTTTCATTAATTTTTAGCTAACTTAAATTAATGTTGTTATTGCTGACAAAAATAAAGAACAACTTAACAAATTCTAGTGCAATTCCATAACACTTTAATCCCGTGTTTATGTTTATTTTATCAAATTATTTAAGTAAATAAGGGATAAATATTTAAGTGAGTTTGTCCTCATTTAAGTCATTTACAATTGTGTATGGTTTGAAATGTGGCTAATGTGCTTTCAAAATCATTTTACTAACTCTTGAATCAAATTTGATTAAACCAAGTCTGTTTCTAATAGAGTAGCCCTATTTTCTAGTGTTAAATTTCCCTTTTTGATTTTTCCCAATTCAAATAATTTTAGAATGAAAAATGTTTTAACTATATGCTTCTCCTATCTGACTGAATAAGGTTTAACAACCTTTCATTTAAGTTTTAATTCTTTTTAGGTTGAGCATTTTCATATCATAAGTTGCTCTATTATAAATGTTTTTTAATAGGATACACTTAGCTTCCTTTAATAGTAAATAGAGTAGCTAATTCAAATTTTATTCCTGTAATGGATTTTGCACCCAATTTTGACATGTTTTTTTTTTTTTAAAATCAAAGCTATCATTGACATGTTTGAGGTATATCTAGAGCATTAAATTTTTTTGTTCCCTTTAATAAAAAATTAGGAGATTTGATTATAAATCTCTTTTAGTACATAAATAAAGTTTCAATCTATTTAAATCTATCCTATTTTTTCTATTTTCATAAAAATAAGTCGAAACTATTTAAACCTTTACTATCTACTGCCAATGAGTGTTAGCTTATTTAAATAATAAAGTCATTTCTTTGATTTTAGTAAATGATATTCTAAATCAGATAAGTTTATTTGTATTTTTTTGCTTGATAATTGGAGCCAGAGAATAGTACTGATTAGCCTATGATTAACATAGTTCATTATTTACATCGACAAAAGTATGAACTCGAATATTATCTATTTTTTTGTATTTCTCTGCTTAAATTCTTGTTCCTTTATTCTTCCCTGTTGAATTCAAGAACCAAGTGGTGGTATACATTGGCATCTATGTAGTGTGTATGCTCCTATATTGATCATATAGGCCAATTATATTTAGTTTCTTTTCCAGTAACAACCCTTCCTATTCCTATTGTTATGGGTGAGCTAATCATAAAAGAAATTGAGTGAGAACTTTTGTGTTGGGGAGTTAAAATCTTCTAGCTAGGCTAGAACCAGATGAGAATGGACAAGATGAGGTCTAGGGAAATCCGGAGAAGGAATTGGGTGAAACGTCTAAGTGGGGTTTCTTTTTCCTTGTTTTAGGAGTCCGTAGGACTTTATGGAAGTGAATTCAGGTGAATAGAACTCTCGTATCGAACTTGGCGTGAAGGAGTTGATTTGGGATGTCAAAGTTTGAAGGTGTGTTGTGAAATAAATTGATTTGGGCAGATTTCCGAGGTTCTGTCCCCTCCAAGCCACCATAGCAGGTGACACGGCGCTACAACAGTGGAATTAATTCCCACAATAGAGGGAGTTCCTACTACAATGTTTCTGCTATAGCGAGATTGAACCCCTTTGGTGGGGTAAGTTGCAAATAATGCAGAAAATTCTCCAAAACTGCTCATTACCATTCAAGAACGTTTTGGATAAGCGTAGCAGCAACCTAAGACAATTTTCATCCGGTCTCCATCAAAATATCCGTAAAGGTAAGTAAATTACTCTCCTAATTTGGTGATTCGATTCTTAGGCCTTAGAATTCGTGATGATGACTTTAGGAGAGGGTTTGGCTTGACTTAAAGGTGACAAAGCCCTGGTTTGGGTGGATTAATCATGAGACTGGCCTAGGATTTGGGATTAGATACATTTTGGTAAAATTTAGGCCAGTTAAGATTGATTTGGTGTTGTATTGTTGTTTCTAGACTAGGAGCAAGCTAAAGCTTTGAAAATGCGGTGAAGAACCACAGATTCCAGATCTACTTCCCTCAGGATTCACCTCCATGGAGCCAGAAGTTCATATTCAGATTTCTTTAGTAGTTGCTTAGCGTCCATGTAGGCTAGGCTTAACTTAGTAGTTAGACCTGTCTTTAGTTGCATAATGCATTGTAGATTATCGGGAGATTTCATGCATGAGTCTTCGATCATGGAGTCTAGATGGTTAAATACGTTGGTTATTGTTGTTTAGGATGTTAAGATACTTGATTATAAATGTTGTTCTGTTGATAGTTGTTGGGTGTTATCCTACGGGTGGTAACCTATGGGTAAACTGATTTTTTAGCAGGAAAATTGTCTAGGAAGGGTCGTTGAGGTACGTGATGGTTGAATTTTTTCCTGTTTACGTTATGTGTGCATGAAAAATGTTTCATTAGTATTACTTGTACAATACGTGGTTAGGGAGGTAAAAGAGATGAAACTAAAATGATATCTTGTTATTAATCTAATGCAATGGATTGTCCTATTTGCCAGTGGTGTTACAAGTGTGAATGTGATTGTGTGATGTGTGTTTGCCGATTGTCTTGGGTACCACACCTGGTACATATTATCGGTTGGCTCGGGTACCACGCATGGTACAAGATATCTCTTGGTTGGCTCAGGTACAACTCCTGATACATATTATCGGTTGGCTTATGTACCACCTCATGTACAAGATGTCTATTGGTGGGCTCGGGTACCATACTAGTATAGGTTCTATAATGTTTAACTCGGGTACCATGCCTAGTACATTTTTTATTGTTCTTCTGTGTGTTGGTTCCATGAGCGAACATGGTTTATTCATTGTGGTGTACTTATTATGTGTTGGATCCATGAGCGAATCGAGTTTATTCATTGTGATGTACTTATTATGTGTTGGTTCTATGAGTGAATTAGGTTTATTTATTGTGACGTACTTATTATATGTTGGAGCATGAGTGGTTGGATTGGTGTGTTTAAATACTGGATGGTTCTCTGTAGACAAGGATTGCATGTGAAACATCGTAGACTATGTTCTAGGGATCCTTGGGTGGTCTTGTACATATTGATAAGGGGATTGAGTCAAGGTTCTTAAGTAAGGGTGTTACAGGTGGTTCTCTAAACTGACCAAAGGTCAAGGGCCAAGGTTGTTGGCATGGGACCTTAAGTGAGGTGACACACTGGTTAACATTGATAGTTAGTAAAATTGAATTAACAATTGGAATCAGTAATGTAATTCTAGTGTTTGGTAAGATGGGTAGGCTCAGGAAGCCTTCATGTGATATAGGGGTTAGGTTATAACATGATAGAAGGGTGGAATGGATTTTAATTGTAGTGTTGGCAGTGGAAAGAGGTAGGCATATTTGGGATAGATTGAACGAGTTTAGAGGTGTTATCTGGTAGTACAGGTTGTGGTTAACGAATCAGATTATACACTTCAAGTTATATGTTTTCTTTGGATTATTTACATGATATTATGTGGTAATTTGGGTCGACCAATGATGCTTATCAGTACGTGTTTCTTGTACTAATACTACTCTTTCTATGCAACTTGACATAGTCTGGTTGCAGGATCAATGATGTTTCTTAGGTATGATCTTCGGCAACTACTACTGATCTTTTCCTTATGGTGGGAGTGGTGTCTTATTTTTCAGATATTGTGTTCTCTTAGAAGATTTTGTACCTATGTAGACTAGTTCATAGGGAAGATTCTGTGTATTTTTCAAAGATATTTGTTATTTAGTCAAGATTGAGAGTAATTATATTTTTAAATAAGGTGATAAATTGAAATTTTGTTTATCTCTGCATTTTCAGTGTTAAATTAGGTGGCAAGAGTTCTCCTATCTAGGTGTTAGAGTAGGTGCTCACATGGCCCGGTGGTTCAGGTCATGACAATTTGGTATCAAAGCCTGAATTACCAGTCTCTCAATACAAGGGAAAATATTGAATAGAGTCCTGAGGATTGGTGTGTTGGCGACGTTCACATTTAATCTTCATAGTTTTCACACATCTCAAACCACTATCATGGAAGCGAAAATTATTACACTAATCGAAGAGCAACCCCAGCCACAACAACCTAATTACGTATTGATAGTCTCATTTCTATCATATCGATCTCTGAAATTTATTACAAAGGCTTTCTAATCGATATGAACCTTCATCCCTCCACCATCGGTCTTTGGGATGTTAAAACCTTTGGGATGGAAAGACGATAGATGATGGTCCTCATATTTCTGCGCGTGAGAGAATCTATTAGTATATAGTCTTCTGTGGTAGTGACATAAATGATTTGTAGGTTGTATATGCTCTATCACCTCAAATTACATTCATTTATACCCATCGATCCTGCAATAATATAGCCTTATTTTCCTCACCCACCCCTACAACTATGGCCTCGACATCTCATGGTGGTATTGATTTCCTAAATACACTTCCATCCATTTTATCCATACCGCATGTTCAATCAAATCCTAGGTATTTTTTCTAAATTGGTATCTAATTTATCAACTTTTTCAATGCCAATCAATAGATCTAGTTCAATTTCATGTGTACCAATGGATCCTGTCCAAGAAATGATATCTTCTTTTCTAGAAGTACTTAGTGTGAATGTTACTCCGACTCTAGTTATTAATGAAACAAATTCAGTTAAGCCGATAGGTGTATCATTCACCAAGGAGTCAAAAATATCTCCCGTGATAATTGAGAAACAGTGGGGATCGAGGTGGTCTTCTCAATCTCCATGAATGTAGACCACAAATATCAATGCAAAGTCTGCTCGAGCACCAATAATGAAAACTCTGCCATTTCATAGCACTGAAGAAACCTCAGAGTCATTATTGATACTCACAACTAACACGTTGCAGTTATCTATATCCTCTAATCATTCTAAAGGTCAGTGTCCTTGGGGAAGATATTAGGTGCATCGAGGCTCTCATATGCACATAGGACATTCACTAGGAAGGGAAATGTGGAAAATAAAGTTGCTTTATAAACACATCAAATCTCAAAAAATTATGTGGTAGGAAGAGGAGATGGGAATTCCCATATCATAAGAAGATTTAAGGGGGACTTTGATTTCAAGGAAATGAATGAAAAGTTCAATAAGAAATATATTTGGGACTTTATCAGAAAAATAATAAAGCCAAAGTGGATGATGGAAATTAGGATGAAAAAGAGATGAATGATGATGATGTTAAAGTAGATATTGTACTTCTTTGGATTCACCTTTAACATCATCATCATCCATCTCTTTTCCATCCTCATTTCCATAATCCTCTTTAGACTTGTTATTTTTGCTGAAAAAGTCTCTAACCTCTTTCTTATTGAACTTTTCACTTATTACCTCGAAATCAAAGTCCTCATTAAATCTTCTTATGACACGGGAATTTCAATCTTCTTTTACCACTGCATGATTTCTATAACTTTGATGTGTATATAAAGCAAGTTAATTTCCACATTTTCCCTTCCTAGTAAATGGTCTATGTGCCGATGAAGGCCTCGACGCACTTGATCTCTTCCTCAAGCAGACTGACCTTTACATTGATGAGATGATATAGATACTGTAAATTTTAAGTTGTGGATTTCAACAATGACTACTGAGTTTCTTTAGTGCTATTTGATGTCAGAGGTTTCATTAATGGTGCTAGAACAGTCTATACATTGATATTTGTGGTTTGCAATGATGAAGATGGAGAGGATTGCATCGGTCTTGACTGATCCGCAATTCACATTGGAAGTAGTTTTGACTGCTTGCTGAATGATACACATGTTAGTTCTATTGAATTTGTTTCTGTAGCTGGAGTAACATTCACACTAACTCTTGTGGCAAAGAAGATGCCATTTTTTGGGCCAAGATTTATTGATACATTTTAAAGAGCAGTACATATATTATTTGGCATTGGAATAGATAATAAATTAGATACCAATTTTGCAAACTTCCTAGGATTGGATTGGATAGATGGTGTGGATAGCAAGGGAGAAAGTGTATTTGGGGAACCAATACTACCATGAGATGTCAAGGTCATAGTTGTAGTGATGGGGTGAAGAGAATTAGGTTGTATTGTTGAAGGATCATGGGGTACTACTGATATAGTTTCAAGTGTTGCTACCATATAAGTATATATGTTCATATTTGATTTCACGTGCAGAAACTTGAGGACCATACATCAAATGTCTCTCCATCCTAAAGGATTTCACATTACAAAGAGAAATGGTAGAAAGGTGATGGTTCATATCGATTAAAAAAAGTCATTATAATGAATTTCGGAGATCAGTGTGATAAAAAAAATTACCCATACATAATTTGATCGTCTTGGCCAGGGTTGCTCTCTGATTAGATCCAGTGATTCTCAATGCCATGAATGTGGTTTGAGAGGTGTGAAAATCCTAATGGATTGGTAGTGGTTAATTTGTAAAGGGAGATTACAATAATCAAAGTGAAGAAGAAAAATCAAGAAGAATCTGCTTCATGTTTTATTTGAGCACTTGTCAAGAGCAAGTGAGGGAAGTTCCTTCTTGCCTCTATTTAATTTGTATTTTTTATCAATCCATAAATAAAATTTTCACTTTTCCACAAATTTCATTTCAAAAATAAATCGGTTTGAGCACTTAAATTAACTAGAACTTTTTTTAAAAAAAATTCACACTTTTAGAAAAGGAAAAACAATTGATAAAATTGGTTCAAGCAACTCACCGGGAATTCACCTAAAGATAAAAAAACTATTGTTAAGTGTAATAAAAACACAATAATAGTTAAGACGACAATACTATATTGATAAAAACATGGGATGTTGGCCCAAACTCTCTTGTGGCTACGTCGTTGTACTTTTAAGTCAGAAGTTCAATTCTTATCAATTTAGGGATGATGTTGAAATTTATTGGACCTCAAGCTCCAATTTTCTCTGTTGTTGTAGGCTGATGAAATCAAGACTTTGGCACGAGATATTTTCTTCCCTTTCCACTGTGTTGAGCCTAACTCAAGTAAAGTCTTTGATAGATTATGTTGAGTTTTAAGCCAAACATTATTTTGAGATAAAAATCCAACAAATTCAATGCTCGTCATGCATTTAAATCAAATTAAAGAAGAAAAAGAAGAAGTAACAATCTTTATATGAAATTTTCCTGATCCAAAAACCTCAGGATAGACACAAAGTATAGCCCACCCTAGGATCTTACATCAGGGTTTCTACAATGAGTCAACTTTTCAAGATCTTACATCCAAATAGCTAGTACATCACAGAATCTGACATCGTGATAGCCACAACAAAACTTAGCATCCCATGATTCTTAAATTGGAATCACTAGTCACTCCTAAAATCTTAGATTGGGTTAGCCACAGCGAAACCTAGCTTATCCTGGAATCTTACATAAGAATAGCTATAACAAAAGACGATCGTTGACCGAAATCTTACATCAGGATGATCCAATTACACAAAGAGAACTAAATTATCTAGCACAATATTAAGCATATAACACACCACAATTTGCCCAAAGTTGATATTAGGTTTTCAAAGGCCAAAGTCCAACTTGAAGGATCACATCTAACCCTAGTCTGATCCAAGACATTGCTATAAGGCAAACACTAGCCAGCCCTAAGGCCCTAAATAAGCATATTTAGGAAATTCCAACGCATATATAGACCACAGGAGAAATAATATCAATAAAGGCAAGAGCATATAAACCTATTCTCAAATATACATGAAATAAGTCTACTGAAAGCAATAAAAGGTAACAACAAGGATCATACTAACTAATCCAACCTAAAAACTAGCAATTCATCATTCTAAAACAACCAACGAGCCAAGTCTAAAATCAGTAAGTCGTAGCCTACCTGGAATCAAATCACACGCGCTGTAAATCCTCTAGAATAGGGCTTTTCCTTTTTGAGAAGCCTTTGAATGATGTCACGCTATCAAATTAGAAATCTAGTCGTCAATTCGAGCAAAACAATACCCATAAAATAATAAGGAACCTCGAGCCCAAATTGGGTAAACAGTGGGCTCGTAGGATCCATGCACAGAATCACCAATTTAACTTCGTCAATAGGTCCTCACCAGGAACTTGTGCCCCAAAGTTGGGCTTAATCCGAGCATAGTCGAAGCTAAATCAGCCCATAACCAAACAAGCTCAAGAATAAAGAAATCAACAAGACTTACGAGTTTTGAACCATGAATAGTGACCCTAACAATGCTCCTAAGCTAATCCCAACTGAAACACTACTCAAAGAAATGGTCAAACTCCCAAATCTTCTTCCTTTAAATGGAAGAATGAAAAAGATGAGAGAGATATAAAGTACCAATGATCGTTGTTTTGGCGGACCCAAGATCGTTCAAGCCACATCACCAATGCAGAAAATGTTTTGTAGTAGCATTGGTAAGCAAGACCCACCAGCTCCATAGAAGCGAACCACACTTTGTTGTAGTAACACTATCAGAGCCATCAAGCTAACCAAAAGTGAGGGTCAACTAACTTCACCAGCTTTAGCAGGTGTAGCTTGCTCACCGTTGGGAAGCTTCACCAAAATGAGCCAAGCTACGCAGGAGTGGAAACATCAGCAGCTCGTGCATCAACAAGCTTGGAGTAAAATCTCAAGTCTTGGTTGGACCCTTGATATTTGTTTGGGGTTTCGTGAATGAAAATCAGATAAGCTACCCAACCCGAAATAACATTTCACACTCAATGGAACTGTTAAAACTTTCAATGGAGGTCATTTCAATGTAAAGTGGGACCCACACTCCAAGCTCTAATTTAGCACTACAAGATAACTCAAAAGCCTCGGGACCCGAATCAAAGGTCCATCTAGATTAAACTCAACGTTTTTGAAGTAATGGAATAATCAAAATTACATTCCAAGGTCGTGTACTTGATAATTTGATCGAGTCACACACCTCAACTTCAAAAGCTCAAAAACACAAAAAGTTGCATAAAAATCAAATGAACTGCCCAACCGTACTCTCAATCCCAACAAATCATGGATAATTTTGGCAGCTACAGGAAATCTCTTTACAAATCATGAATAAATTTGGGCAGCTATAGGAAATATCTAAATGCTAAAAATACGGAAAAATAGAGAAATGCCCTAGAGGGTTATTATGGATCCACCACTAATAGGACTTTCGTTCTCAAAAGTAAAGAGTACAGAAAATACCTTAAGGCTCAAACAGGTGGGGAGACTAGGCTCATAAGTTATATTCAGTCTCCCAGGTAGCCTCCTTAACTGGATGGTGTCTCCACTAGATCTTAACCACAAGAATGTCTCTCGAGCGCAACCACTTGACATCTTTAGCCAAAATAACAACTAGCTCATCCACAAAGGTCAAACAGTCATCCAGTTGGACTGAATCCCACTAAAGAACATGGGACTCGTCTGTAATGTATTGGTGGAGCATCAATACATGGAAATATGGATGAACATATGAAAATATAGGCGACAAAGCTAACTTAGAAGCAACATCTTTAACTGCCCGAAGGATCTCAAAAATCCCAATGAACCCGGAGCTAAGCTTGCCCCACCTACAAAATATCATAATTCTTTATAATGGAGACACTCAGAGGAAAACATGATCACCAATTCCAAAGCTCAAGGGGACAATGCCTATGGCCAACATAACTCTTTTGCCTTCTCTAAGCCTCTCGTAGCTCGTCTTGAATCACAAAGATTGTATCCAATTTTTTCTGAAGAAAATTTGTACCACGTGGCTTATGCTCTAAAGCCTCAAACAAACCAACAACAGATCAATAATTCCTGCCAAAAAATTCCTTGAATGGAGCCATCTCAATATTCGAATGAAAACAATTATTATAAGGAAACTTTGCAAAGCTACAAACTGATCCCACTGACCACCAAAATCTAACACACATGTTCGAAGCATATCCTACAATACATGAATAGTCTGCACTGACTGCCCATTGATATGTAATTGAAATATTGTGCTAAGATCCACCCGAGTACCCAACTCTTCCTAAAAGGCCCTCCAGAAACTTGAAGTGAACTTAGAGCCTCTATCGGAGATAATAGACACTAGCATTCCATGAAAATGAACCACCTTCAAAACATAGATACATGCTAATCGTTTGACACTAAAAGATAACTGAATGGGTAAGAAATGAGAGATTAGGTTAATCGATCCATGATGACCCAAATGCTATCAACACCTTCAGAAATCCATGGTAAACTCAAAACAAAGTCTATAGTCATTATGTATTGATAGATATGATCGTTTGAAGTTGACCTAAGTAAAATCTTATGTCAAAACTTAATCGGTAAGGAAACTTTCAACTCAAATTTGTGCTAAGGGGTTCTTGTAACCTTAATTCATATCCGAATGGATAATCCATTCCGCACTAAAGAATTGAACTTTACACCTAAGAAAAATTTAAGAATCACCCGATTCAACCTTACATATAAATAAAGGATGGGTTGGGCCTTAGCTTAGAAATTTTTGGGGTTTTACAATGTAACACCCCAAAAATTATTAAGTTAAGACTCGTACCATTCATCCTTTACTTGTAGGGTCATATCGGGTGATTCTTAAATTGTCCGTATATGTAAAGGTAAATTCTTTAGTGTGGAAATAATTTTGGATATCAATTAAGGTCACTAGAAACGATGTAAGTTTGAAAGTTTTGATGTAAGATTCTACAGTTTGAAAGTTTGATGTAAGGTCAAAGTAAATTTGAAAGTTTCCTTATCGATTAAGTTTTGATGTAAGATTCTACTTGGGTCAACTTCAAACGATGATATCTCTTGGAATATAAAGAGTTATATGGCCCAAAATCTATCAAATTAAAGGTATTTTAATCTTCTTTACAACGCCACCAATTGAGCAACAATCCGAGGTTTGAGTAAAGAGTTATGACCATTTTAGTAACCTGATACAGTGCTGTGACGAATTAGCCGACGGGAAAAAATTAAAAAGGGTCGTTTTTGTCTTTATACCTCTAAGAAAACCCTAAACGAATTTCTTGTCTAATTAAAGAGCCAAAACAATCAGATTTTCATCTCTTAATCCATCATTCTCTTCTCTCTCAAACCCTAAGGCAAAACCCTAAGGAAAAATCAAAGTAGAAGACTCAATTCAAGTTTCTTTCAATCTTTTTCAAGATTCTTCTTCAAGGTAAGTCTTTCTCCAAGAATTCCACTCTTTCCAACTCAAATTCCTCCATACAATTATGAAACACTAATGACAATCATAATTCTTGGCCATAGAGATTTCAAGAAACTAATTCAAGAATCTCAAGAAAGGTTTTCTGGATTGTTTACCTTCAAGTTCTTTTTTCAAGATTCTTCAAGAACCATGTGATACGTCAAAACTTACACTTCAATTAAGAAGTATAAATGGTCAAGTCAATTTATAGAACTCAACGTGAGTTGAGGTCGATCCCACAGAGAATTTCGTTACAGAAATGATTTCACTGTAGCGTTTATCCAAATGTTTTTATTATTTCCTAGAGAAAGTAATTTAGGAATGTAAAATGGGTTTGGTTGTAACGTTCAGGTAACCAATGCTATTAAACAAAATCCAGATTAACACTTAACAGAGTATTGATTCCAAGGTCGTATTGATAAATGAATGAAACCAGGGTTGTGTTTCCCATGATGTTATAATCTAGTGTTGATTCTTGGACGAGTTTCAAGTAATTCATTTTTTGTAAATTACAGGCGAGTTAAATGTATCTAACACTTCTCAGTCTAGTTAGATAACTTTCACTCAAATCCTCTTGGTCCTAGAGTGTTAACGGATTTTACCCTCACATATAATGACGTTAAAGTTCTCTTCTCTTGAACTCGAACTCTAACTCCATTTCATCAGATTAACTCAACTTTTTCCCAACTATCAATTTTCTCTCGAACAATTGATAGATACAGGCTGATTCTAACGCGTGTTCTCATTAGAACAATTGAATAATGAAAGCTGAATTATATATTGCAAATATGAATCACATTCTGATCGTTTTACGAATCCACACTTAGATTACAGTCATAGTTTCCATAACCCTAGTTGTGGCGTTTAGCCACTCATGCTTTCAACTGAACAAACAAAGATTTGTAATGAAAACATTAAGAGAAATCACTTATGATAGTTTGCAAATTCAACGAACACTTGATATTCAGAAAACCAAAATCCAACTTCGAAGATCGATTCAATGTTAATCGACAAAAAACCAAAAAGAGAATAATAGAAAACTAGTCGCTCATTCCAGATATGATGAGATAAAACAAAAATTAAACCTAATTAATTCAAATAGTCTGTCTAAAAAAAGAGTCCTACTCGAAGTAAGACTAAATTGTCACAACACTTCACGGACAGTAAGACGACCCGTCAAGGACTTCACGATCCGTGAAGCCCTCTGTCGTCCTTAGATATCTCACAAAGTTGGTTCTTCAACACCTTTTCACTGGAATTCCCTCACGATCACCATTACTGACCGTTGTGATGACCATGGCCCGTGAGGCCTTCTGTGGTCTTTACTTGGTCCACCAAAATGTAAATTTCCAAGGCACGTTCACTATAACTTCTTCACGGTCAACATCACGATTCGTGCCAGGGACCACGGCCCGTCAAGGTCGTCGTGGTCTTTCCTTGAACTTTGATTTGAATCCTCAAAATCTTCATGCACACTGCTTTATTGTCACGGGCGTTATGACGGCACGTCATGATGACCACGGTCCGTCAGAGGTTCCGTGGTGCCTTTATCAGAACTGATTTCTCTTTCTTTTTTTTTATCATCCGCGTCCAAGTGTTTTACCTGCTCAAGCATTACCAAACACATCAAATCCACATAAATGCACCTGATTTCTAGTATTAATCCTTAGTTTTGAGCATAAAATGTGCCAATATTTCACAGCACATCAACTCCCTCAACTTAGAACCATTACTTGTCTTCAAGTGATGATAAAGAACTCACACCTGATGCTCAAATAACCAACCTACTGTATTAGCATGCAGCAGCCATCTCAACCACAATTTGTATCCAAAACCATTTATCTAACTTGCAAGGATCAATGTATGACATTCCATTACTCACAGTCAACCATGCTTATGCTCATGTACGTTGTCAGCCAACACAGTTTAACTATCAAATGCAGACATAGTGTCCTCACATCAAAGAGGTCCCTCACACATTACTTGGGACTAAATACGATTCTCACACTCACAAGGAACTTCTAACACTAAGAACAAAAGACCATAGGTTTTCCCTTGTTTTCTACACTCTATCTTTCAAACAACTGGAATAGGATCACTGAAGGACTTTATAGGCTTGTAACATAGGCTCGGGCTAGGGAATGGAATATATGGTTTTATGAGTGACTATTTTATCTTGGTTCTCCAAAGTTTAATTAGCACACAACTTTATCCGCTCGATTCCGTCTTCTCTCATTTCAGTACATCCCAGCAGCCACACCATTTTCTCTTCTTTTTTTCTTATACTACCAGCTTCTTTGAACATGCACATTATTCCTGGTCAATTTACTCTTTTGAATTTGTGCTTTTAGCACTGACTAAGTGAACCTTCTTTTTACATTGTTTCCTTTCTACTCGGGGTGTAACCACCCTCAACTTAGGCTTTTGGACTGAGTTGTGGCATCGTATCTTTGGAGACCAAAGGATAAGACATCAACGAGTAAGAATAAAATTACTTGCAAGGCTCAAAAAGCGATCAAGGGTCATGCTTTTGTTTGGTAGTTTATTTTTGGTTTTGAGTGGGCTTATCAAAAAGAAGTCCTAATGATCATCTCCTATCCAATTATTTTCAGATTTTCGCAAGACTACTTGGGCAAGTTCTAGCTCCTGTACCTAATGACAGACTTCATGCAAACCTCACACACACATGACACATGCCTACATTTTTTAGTTTCTTAGTTGACCAACTTATGTTCTAAGCTAGCAATGTTCAACACGTGAGTATCTAAGATGTCATAAAAGGAGCCTGTCAGGAAAATTTCAGATTAACGTCATACATTTTATCATTTCAAACAGAATACAAAGGCTTAAAACTTGGCTACTGCACAGCTCAATATAGAAAAACTTCACAAACACTTTCAAAACACAACACACTATCAGAAGACAACGCCAACCTTCATACACGCAGGTTGCTCACCACCCCCTCCCCAAATAAAACTTCTTTTCCCTCAAAGTACAATAAACACAAAACAGGGCTATGAGGATGGGTCATACCTACGGTGCACTAGGTTCCGGTAGTCGGATCTATGTCAGCACCCTTATCAAGGGTGCAATCTCAGAAACCTGCACTGGGTCAGGCTAGCTACCACTAACCGGGGCAGGTACCATGCTACTAGAAGCACCAGCTAATACTGCATCTTGCCTCTACTGCGCAAGTGCTTCTGCTTCCCTTGCTAGTCTCCGGGACTCCTTGCGGGCTTTCTTGTGTTGCCTTCTTTCCTCTTTGGATAGGTTAGCTGGCAGCTCCTCATCAGACTCTCCAACTTTGTGTTTTCTCTTGCTGGATTTGTGTTGGGGCAGCTCACCCCCAGAAATCATCAAGGACCTGAGTGGGAGGAGGCTCACTAAATAAGCTCATCAAAGAATCTGGCATGACCGGAGGAGGCACATTGACCGGCTTATCCTCCAGTTTTGCTATCTCGGCTCTCATCTTAGCCAACTGCGTCTTCAACTCCTCAGTATTTACCGACCCAACAGCTTGTAATTGATTTTGTACTTGGACCTCCAGGCCGTCCATTCTATTTTTCAGCACCGCCAGCTCTCTTCGCATCTCATCTTTTAACCGTTTCTCTGCAATTA
The DNA here is from genome assembly GCA_029582245.1 of Solanum etuberosum. Taxonomy (NCBI): domain Eukaryota; kingdom Viridiplantae; phylum Streptophyta; class Magnoliopsida; order Solanales; family Solanaceae; genus Solanum; species Solanum etuberosum. The sequence goes on from JAJONR010009211.1 coordinate 21,286, forward strand.
ACATATCTCGCTGAGCTACCTGAGGTAGTTTCAGCACAATCTGGTCGACCATGGATCGGTTCTGCCTCTGATCTACAACCAACCTTTCAAAAACAATAGTAGGTATAGTAATAAAAGTACCTGAGGCCTGGGTAGCTGAAATTGGTGGTGGTGGTACCTTGAAGCGGGCTGTGACGATTCTCCTTGCTCAGTTCTCCCCAGTGCCCATGCTTTTCTACCAAATAGAGGGTTGGCGACGTCCTTGATTTTGGAAGCGGCAATCACCCTGGATGCTTCTACCGATTTATCCACTAAGTTATTCGGTGGAATGTTAGCCTGCAAACAAAGTTTCCCTATCAGACAGGGAAATGGCAAACCTGATCGCTCATATAACGCTCTGTCACGCATCTCTGTGGCGATGATCTGACCCACATTCACAAGGTATCCGGTCATGAGGCAAGCAACCAAAGACGCTAGTGATGGTGAAAGTGTATTATCATTTGTTGTGGGTCGCAACTAGGCACGAACTATGGACCACCAAACCTTGGCCGGAAAATTTAAAGAAACCTTTGTAATCTGTACTTGTGGCTCAGACACCCATGCTACCGCCTCTCCTTCTGTGGCAATATAACCTGCAATCCATCGCAGGATGCGCTCTCACAAACTAGGATCCTCCATCTCTGCTTCACTAGTTACGGCATGGTTCTTACCCTCAAATAATCCCACAGATGCTGGCGCTGTGTACTTTGGGCCATGTAACATCCTGTTGATCGTCTCCTCAGAGATGTTCACGGTCTGTCCCTTTACAGTGACTGTATTCAAGGGTCCCCAAGTAGCTGCAACTATCTTATGTGCCCTCTTAGTTGTCTCAGTATCCGCAGCAAAGTTCATTAGAGTGGCTGCATAAGAGGCATAGAACTCTCGGGGTATGTAGCGTGTGAATTCCCCAAGAGAATTGTTCATCCATTCAAACTGGTGGAGCTGGAAGAGTTTGTAAATATCTGGGAATGCTTGGATGTAATCTGGTCTCGGGTATGATAGGTCTACCCCCAAAAGCTCCAGTCTTCGACACTATGCCATGTTTGAAGAAATCTTTTGATCGTGAGACTGTCCACATCTGGCGAAATCAGTCAATAAGTTGTTGTCGCACTGCCGGATCAGACTCCCGCTGATGAACAAATTTTATCATGGGTACCCCTCTGCTATCATCATCACTTTCACCCTGGGCATCTTCTTCTTCTGGCACTCCTGGTTCAGTTTCTACTCCCACCACCACTATCAAAACCATCACCAGATCCCTGACCGCTCCCGGAGCCACTGCTCAGTGCCTCACTACCACCAGATCCACTACCCTCCTCTTCAGACTGGGAAGGAGTGTCTTGAAGAAAGGCCCTCGTTGTTCGTGATCTAGTAGCTCGAGGTGAGTGATCTTCAACTATGGTGTTGACTTGAATCTACGAGCTACTAGACTCTACCGCATTATCAATTTGAGTTGGTGAGTGAGGAGGTGAGAAATGTGGGGGTGCGAACTTTCTTCGGGGTGCCATAGTACCTGAGAAAAACAAAACAACTTAATAATTAAAACAAACAAAATGACATACTAACGGGTACTCAGACTTCCCCTGTGTAACTACAACGTGACACCTTACCTTAAGAATGTCGTCACCCAATCTATCATTGGGAAGGGCCACGTATTTAAAATGAAAAACTGATTAACTACAAAGAAAAGAAAACAAGTAAATTTTTGTTTTTTATACGGAACTTTACACGGGTTATGGTGTGCACCACGGTCTGTGAGGACTATCGTGAATAAAAGACAGTGTGCTGGTTCAGCATGGAAGTGCACTGGTGTGGTTCACGGAGGGTTTCAAGATCTGTGGAGTGAACCACAGTCCGTGATGACCCTCGTGAACTTAGCCAGTGTGTGCTTTCTTTGCTAAGTGTGGACCACGAGTGGTTTCACGACCCGTGGTTGGCACAACGGTCAGTGAAGCCCATCGTGGACTTACACTTAATAGTTTTCAGTGATTATTCCTCCCAAATGCACGCTATATCAAATATAAACAATATACAACATACAATCACACTTGTACGAGAAATTTTTAGCACCTGTGTACCACTGATCAACTACTTCTCACCAATTCCTATTCAAACAAGAACAATATTTGCCTAGTACGAACATGCTCACATACACACGACTATAATCCCTAAATTTCAACAATTCTATTGGCAAAATTCATTTAAGCATGCTTTTCTTTCAAAAGTCAGACTAGAATTCACACTCCTAACCTCATTCAACACCAATTTCGCACAAATAAAACCTACCCACAAGTGAAAACTACCGATTCCACCCGATTTCACCAAGCCCACAACAACTAAGTACCAATAACGACAATTCATCACATAATAATGCCATAATTCGACTAAAGAATAGTAGTTCTGACTTTTTTATCGATAAGATCAAACTTATAACAAGTATTTAGAGGAACTTACTTCGAATTTGGTCAAGATTTTTGCCCAAAAGAGGAAAGATGAACGTCACTTCAATTTCTTGACAATAGAGCACTAGGGTTTCAAATTTTTGTTTGTATTATGGTGTTATGGGAGATGATTGATCATTTAAAAGTGTTAGAAACTGTTACAAACGAGAGAGAAGAGAGAAAAACTGACCTTTGGCGCTTTGGGTATTATATAAAACGATTGAATATTTAAACATATGCGCGGGTCGGGTCGGATACACTAGGTAATGGTGGGTTAAAGACGACGGACCGTGATGAAGCTCGTGAAGAGCACCACGGTCTGTGGAGGTGTTTGTGAACAAGACTTGGGCAAGAAAACAAACCTGAGGTTCACGAGAGGCTAAACGGTCTGTTTAAAGCCTGACGGACCGTAAACCGTTCCGTGAATTTGGTGTTGTAATTTCCAGTAGCTCCCCCAAGGTTGCTAAAGATTGAGACGGACGGTGGAGTTCCCCTTGAAGAGCACCACGGTCCGTGGAGGAGCCCGTGAAGTCTTCCAACTCCCAGCCTTTCAGCTTTTTTCTCCAGATTTTTTCATGTACACACCAACACACAATGACACTATAAAAACCATGAAAAATGCTAAAATGTAAACTACCTATTACAATTACAATATTTAGTTGTCTCCCAAGCAGCGCACAATTTAACGCCGCGGCACGACGCAGGTTACTTGATTACTCAGACTTCATCAAGTTTGCATTCCTCCACTAGTTTCACTTCCTCTGGAATCCCAAGTATGCCTTGCTTCACTGACCATTGGCCTTGAACCTCTCGCCCTTGTCATTCTCAAGCTCAATAGCATCCGATTGAAATACCTGAGTGACCTTGAATGGTCCAGACCATTTGGATATCAGTTTCAAAGGAAACAAATGAAGCCTGGAGTTGAAAAGCAGCACCAAATCACCAGGACTGAAGGTCCTTTTCTCAATATGCTTATCGTGATATAGCTTCATCCTTTCTTTGTATAGTGCAGACCTCTCATATGCTCTCAAGTGGAATTCATCCATCTCATTGATCTGTTCCAGTCTCAGATTTGCTGTTTCACTCCAACTGAGGTTCAACTTTTTTAAAGCTCAGAGTGTCTTATGCTCCAGCTTGACAGGCAAATGACATGCCTTTCCAAACACCAACTCATATGGAGACATACCAATAGGTGTCTTGAAAGCTGTTCGCTATGCCCATAGAGCATCATCAAACTTTCTTGCCTAATCTGTCCTATTGGCATTCACTGTCTTTGCCAAAATCGCCTTGATCTCCCGATTTGATACCTTAACTTGGCCACTTGTACGCGGATGATAAGGTGTTGCCACCTTGTGCTGTTTAACCCCATATTTAGCCAAAAGAGCACTGGACACTTTATTGCAGAAATGGGAACCTCCATCACTGATAATTGCTCTAGGTGTACCAAACATTGAGAATATGTTTTTCTTTAGAAAACCAGCAACGCTTTTACCATCATTTTCAGGCAGGGTGATTGCCTTAACCCATTTGGACACATAGTCCACTGCCACTAGTATTTAATTTTTCCTATAAGAGCTCACAAATGGGCCCATGAAGTCAACTCCCCATACATCAAATAATTCTACCTCCAGAATGGACGTCATTGGTAGCTCGTGGCGATGAGAGATAGATCATTGCCGCTGGCATACATCACAACTCTTTACTATATCAATTGCATCCTGATGGATTGTAGGCCAGTAGTACCCATTCTGAAGTACCTTGTGGGCTATCCGAGAACCTCCATGATGACCACCTACTAGAAAGGAGTGATAGGCCTCTAAGATATGTAGAATCTAAACCTCAGGGATATATCGCCTGATGCTGTTATCAGCACACACCCTGTACAAATAGGGATCATCCCAAAAATACTTACCCACATCATGTAGGAACCTCTTCCTTTGCTGGAATGTTAGCCCTTCAGGCATCAAACCACTGACAAGAAAGTTAGCAAAGTCAGCAAACCAAGGAATGAGATCAAGAGTTGCGGCTAATACCTGCTCATCTGGGAATGAGTCATTTATGTCTAACTCAAGTTCCTCTTTCTTTTCTGTTTCCAACCTAGACAGGTGATCAGCTATGATTTTCACAACCTCTCCTATCTTTGACTTCAAAGTCAAATTCTTGAGGCAGCAACACCCATCTTATCAATCTCGGCTTTGCATCTTTCTTCGCCATGAGATATCGCAGTGCTGTATTATCTGTGTGGACTATAACTCTAGTGCCCAGCAAGTATGCCCTAAAATTCTCGAATACATATACCATAACTAGTAGTTCTTGTTCAGTGATGGTGTAATTGAACTGTGCTCCATTCAACAATTTGTTGGCATAGTAGATCGGATGGAAAATCTTGTTGCGTTTTTTCCCCAACACAACTCCCAAGGCAGTACCACTAGCATCGCACATCACCTCAAATGGTTCAGCCCAATCTGGGCCAATGATCACTGGGGCAGAAGTCAGCTTCTCTTTCAGGCATTCAAAGGATTTCAGGCATGCATCATCAAAATCAAATTTCACCTTTTTCTCTAACAATTTGCACAAGGGATGTGCAATTTTTGAGAAATCCTTGATGAAACGCCTATAGAATCCTGCATGGCCCAGAAAAATTTGAATACCTTTCACACAGATAGGTGGAGGCAGCTTTTCAATTACCTCAATCTTCGCTCTATCCACTTCCAGTCCCTTATGTGACACCTTATGGCCTAGGACTATGCCTTTCTTAACCATGAAATGACATTTCTCCCAGTTCAGCACTAAATTGGACTCCTCGTATCTCTGTAAAGCCCTGCTAAGATGTAACACCCCATAGTTTAGTAGACCATCTAGGGCAAAGTTTGAGGGCTACAAGTCAAGACTAGAGGGCATGAGCCAACGCAAAGGGGCAAGGGCCAAGGCTGCCCCAAGCTTGCCATGGCACTGCCCATGACCACGAGAGCCTTCACGGCTCGTGGTACCACCCGTGGGGGTGACGCAGTGAGCCCCTCAAGGCTGCCCAAGTTGGCCTCCTCCACACGAGCTACTTCACAACTTGTGAAGGCCTAGACGGCTCGTGGGAGTGGTCGTGGACATGCCTTGAACTTGTGGGGGGAAAGACCTTTGGGCCAAGCTACAGGACCACGGCTCGTGAGCCCTGTCGTGGTGCCTGGCACCATGCAGCCTAAGTAAGGGCAAAATGGGAAATTCCAAATCAAGTTAGTATTAAGTAGGGTCATTTTGTATATCCTTTATACACCTATATAAGCTATTTTAATCCTTTAACCACCCCAATTAAGTCATTATTTCCCAATACACAAATCAAATCCCGAAAATCTCTCCTCTCAAATATTTCTCTCTCTAAAACTTGAAGAAGAAGATAGAGCTTGAAGCTAGGTGAAGAAAAAGACTCCATTATTGCAAGCTTTGTGCGGCTTTATAATCAAGGTATGTTAGCTTATTCATCCATGGATTCTTCCATCCATGGAGTCCCCTAGAAATCCCCCAATTGTGAAGATGAAATCCCCAATTCAAGTTAGGGTTCCTTCAAATATTGTGGGTTAAGTTGAGTATGAATCCAATTGAGTGGATATTGATTGTTTATGATTGAATTAGTAGTGAATCGTGATATTATGATGAAATTGCATGTTTTCTATGGCTAACCCTAGTCTAATTGATGAAATTGAAGTAATGTGGGTTTATGCCTTGTGAAGGAAAATTGAGGATACATAGATGATCTTCTAGAATTGATGACATGTATAGTAATTGTTATAGAATGAAATCATGTATACATGAATTGAATTAGATTAAAGTATACATGATGGGTCATTACTAGTATTGATTGAGATTAAGCTTTTATGATGAATTATGACTAGAATTGCTTAATAATGAAGCTTGTGACTAGAATGTCTTGTGATCTAGATATGTATGATGATAGTAATAAGAAAAGCCTTGAGAGTAAGGCTTGTAGTCATGAATAATGATCACAAGGGATTTGAGAGTAAATCTAATATCGTGAATGATGTATGCTAGGGCTTTTAGAGTAAGTCTAATATGATGAGATAGCTTGCATGAAGTTGGTAGACTAATAGATAGGGTTGTTGTGGAAGGCCTTTACCCACATGACCTAGATTATGAAAGTATGAGATTATGCATGTTCTTATAGAACCTATGTAAATGCTTTATGAACACTTTGAGAGTGAAGTGTCTATGATTATGATATGTAGATGTGTTGATTGAAAGGCTATTCTCATAAACAAATAATGAACATGATGTAAAAGGTTTTCTCACATAGAATGATTCTAGGTTTAAAGGTTTGCTCACCTAAAATGAATCAAGCATGTTAGACTAGAATAGCTTGAAGTTGTGACATAAGTTCCCTTCATGAATATCTTGACTTGGTAAGACAAGACCAAGCTTGGTAGCTTGAGTTAGGAGTTTTCATGGTAGGCTAGGATTGAGAAATCACACTCTTCCTAAGGTTAGCTTGCACTAGTATCATAGTATACTTGCATGGTAGCATGACTTGGTTAGGCCAAGACCATTTCATGCTAGCTTTGGATTGAGGAATCATACTCTCCTAAGAGTTGCTTGCACTAGCATCATAGAATGCTTGCATGGTAGCATGACTTAGTTGGGCCAAGCCCACTTCATGGTAGCTAGGATGGAGCACTTGTACCCTTCCTTGAATAGCTTGGTTTATCATAATGTAGTTATGTTAGCAAGATGACTAGCTTGGTTTTAGCAATAGTAGCTTGGACTTGCATGCTAGTATGCCTTCCATTATAGCTTGGTCTAGCCTATTATGGTGCTATTCCTTGGTAGCCTTTAATTGATAAATAGAAATCATTCATGTCTAATGACTTGCCTTTTACTAAGTACAGAAGTACCTCAAATGAGTAGTGGCAAATAGTAGAGAGGGACTAGTCCCAACCATTGAGTATGTATGATGGCCTAAAGTGGTATTTAGTATGGGTAGGATTATGGGGTCTTATCCATGCATTGCACAAGTATGACTTGAAGCTAATTATGAAGTGTTTCCCTTATATGATGTATGCTTAGCTTGGATTGCTGTTATAGTTCCCTTCCATGATATGGTGACTAAAGGTGAAGATTCCCTTGTCTATGAGAATTAAGCTAAGGATGAGACCATGAGATGGTAAGTATGATTATGATGACCAAAGGGAATACTTAGCATGGATGAGATTATGGGATCTCATTCATGCATTGCACAAGTATACTTGGAGGTTCCTTATGAAATGGTTCTCTTAGGATATGAAAGTCTAAGTATTGACTATATATATGGACTATGCTTTATGATGACTAATACTTACATTATGTCTATGTTGGAGATTATATTTATGACCATGCTATTATCTCTTATACTTATGACTTATGTCTTATGTTGGCTAACCCTTATGTTATGCTTTTATGATGTTATGCTAGCTAACATATTTAGTACATTTTGTACTAACGCATACTCTTTCCTACATTCTTATCAAATGTAGGGACCGATGATCTTGAGTTCCATCTTTGAGGCTAGGTTCTTAGTAGGAGCAAGGAATTGAAGATTGGTGAGTCCTCATAGCATCGAGGATAAAGCCACCATTTCCTTTATGTCTTTCTTTTATTATTTAGACTATTGTAAGGGCTGCGTCCCAAGAGTTATTCAAAGTTGTTTTAGATGGTTTGAGACATCGTGTTATAGACTTCCGCTTTCTTTTATAAAGATTTCGATTGTACGGAAAAAGTTTTAAAATTTCCGCATCATTTCTATTTACTTTATGTTATGATATGCTAAGTGGCTTGTGTTAGGCCTTTCGAATTGTAGTACGCCATGTTACATCTAGGGTGTATTCCTGGGTCGTGACATAAGATTCAACAAAAAATCATCAAATTTGTCACCTACCACAAAAAAATCATCCATGAATACGTCCAGAGTGTCCTCTACCATATCTGAGAAAAAAGACATCATACACCTTTGGAAAGTTGTTGGTGCATTACACAATCCAAATGGCATGTGTTTGAACGCAAAAGTACCATAAGGACATGTGAAGGTAGTCTTTTCCTGATCTTCACGAGCAATTGATATCTGGTTGTACCCAGAGTATCCATCTAAGAAAAAGTACTACCCTTTTCCAGCCAACCTGTCAAGCATCTGGTCCATGAATGACATTGGGAAGTGGTCCTTTAAGGTCCACTTGTTCAGCTTTCTGTAATCCATGCAAACTCGTCATGTTGTGACTAGTCGATGTGGAATCAGCTCGTTCTTTGCATTGGCTACCACTATCATACCACCCTTCTTGGGCACATACTGCACTGGGCTAACCCAATGACTGTCAGAAATGGGGTACACCACCCCAGCATCCAACCACTTTATGATCTCCTTTTTGACCGTCTCTTGCATTGGTGGATTTAACCTCCTCTGGTGCTCTATGCTCGAGTTGCATTCCTCTTCAAGTTGAATCTTATGAGTGCAGATACCCATAGGTATCCCAATGATATCTGCAATGGTTCACCCAATTACCCTTTTGTACTTTATCAAAACTCTGATCACCGCTTGCACCTGTTCATCATTCAAATCTGCAGCCAAAATAACTGGCAAAGTATTGTTAGCACCCAAAAAGACATACCTTAGGTAACTGGGTAACTGTTTAAGTTCCAATACAGGTGGCTCCTCAATGGATGGTTTTGCTGGAGGACTCGGCCTATTTTTCAGATCCAGATCTAGTTTCTTTGGAGCATAAGAATGTGCTCCCATGCCCTGTAAAGCATTCAAAGTCTCCACATAATCATCCCGGTAGTCTGCTTCAAAGTTCATAAGCACGGTTGCCAACGTTTCGACAGCAAACCTTTCCTCAATAGCAGCTTTCGGCTCCCCTTCATCAAAGACCTCTATCGCAGACACCACATTCATGTCTTCTGGTTGCTTCATAGACCTGCAAATTTTAAAATTTACCTCCTCATTGTTGAGCCTGAATTTCAGCTCTCCATTCTCAACATCAACCAAAGCTCGTCCTGTAGCCAAAAATGGCCTTCCCAAAATTATGGGAACCTCAAAATCCACTTCGCAATCCAGAATCACAAAGTCTTCCGGAAAAATGAAATTGTCCACTTTTACGAGCACATCACATAAGATGCCCACATGTCGCTTCACTGACCTATCTGCCATCATCAACCTCATTGTTGTAGGCTTTGGAACTCCTAAGTCTAGTTGCTTGTAGATGGCCAGCGGCATCAGATTTATACTGGCCCCTAAGTCACACAAAGCCTTTGCAAACTCAAATGATCCAATGGTGCACAGTACAGTGAATGCACCTGGATCCTCCTTTTTTTGCACCAGAGATCTTGTGGCAATAGCACTGCAATGATGAATATTATCAGTTAAATCAAAACTTCAAGCTCTTTTCTTCGTAACTAAGTCCTTCATAAACTTAGCATATCCTGGCATCTGCTCCAAAGCCTCCACCAATGGGATGTTCACTTTTATCTGTCTCAACATGGTTATGAATTTAGCAAATTTCCCATCTTCAGCTTTTTTCTTGAGTCTCTGAGGGAACGGAGGAGGTGGTCTTGGTATTTGTTGTACAAACAAAGTTACCTTAACTTCTTTTTCTTTCACTCATGCTGGCTTTTCTGTTGGTTGAGCCTCTGCTACATCATCGACCTGTTCAGTTTCAACCTCTTCTTCTTTGTTTATCCCCATGCCATGTTCTTGCTCAGTACCTGCAATTTTTTGCTCATTAACAATCTTACCGCTTCTGGAGGTTATGGTCATGCAATGTCCATCTTTCTTTGGATAATGAATAGTGCCACTCGGTAGTGAACCATTCTTCCTTTGATTCAGTGATGCTGATAGTTGTCCTAATTGTTGCTCTATTTGCTTCATGGAAGTGGTGTGAGAATGTCACGCCCCAAACTCAAGGGACGCAACTGGCCCTTAATGCCAAAACTCACGCCCGAGCTGACCCTGCTGAACCATTTGCTACTAGCGCATGGGAGCCACACGCAATCAAGAAAACAAACAAGTATATCTCGGCTTAAAATTAAGCCCTCGGCCGGCAAGGTCCCTGTCAACAGATCTATAAAAGAAACAGCTACTCCCAAGAGTTCATATAAAGAAATAGCCAATTAGCACAAAAGTCCTGATTGGGCCGTCGAGGCCACCATGATCTCTATACAAAAACTGAAAGCAGGTATATATCAAGAC
>JAJONR010009212.1:0-16152 GCA_029582245.1 Solanum etuberosum
TGAATATATTCTTTCTATTCAGTTTTTAAGCTTTTGTATGCTTGAGTTAGTCTTCCGCTTGTAGTCAGCCAGGATGAGGGTTCGCTTGGGGACCAGCAATGGTTCTCGAGTGCCGGCCACGTCCAGGGTGTAGGCTTGGGTCGTGACAGTATGCATGCGTGTATGTGAATAGGGAAACGTGAATTGAGCCTAATGAAATGATTATGTGTGCACAATTACATGCTATGAACCTGTTACTTGACTGTGTGACTATGGGTATTGTTCATTATGGGTGTGATTGTGACTGTGGTTGTGCTGACTGGACCAGGTGTCACGTTTCGACACATATATTGAATCGGGTGTCAGGTTCCGACACATATATTGGATCGGGTGTCACGTTCCGACACATGTATATTGGATCGGGTGTCACGTTCTGACACACTAACAGTTTGAGTGTGGGTTCCATGAGAGGACCACTTGTGATTATTGCATTCTTGTCTACCTGTCATTGATATTGGGGAATTGTATCTTGCTCCTGAAATAATAATCGCATTGTGCATTCTGTATGTGTGTTTACTGTGTTGTAATTACTTGCTTATATTTCGCTTACTGGAGTAGTCGCGTGATCCTACCAGTACACTGTGGTTTGTGTACTGATACTGCACTTGCTTGTTCTTTGTTGAGTACATGGCATCTTCAGGCGGCTACTGATAGACCTCAGCTAGGGGATCATTGACCGAGACCGGATTCGAGGGTGAGCCAGCTCTTTCAGGCTGCCTTGGATTCATCCTTAGTCTAGTCCATTCTCTTCGGACTCAGACTAGGTGTTTAGACATTTACTATGTTTAGTTTTCGGGGTTGCACCCCCTTCTCTTAGACTTGTTGAATTATAGAGTTTTGGTACAATGACTTTCAGGTTCTAGGGGTTGAATTTCCGCGATGCTTATGTTAGTTGTTTTGTTAAACTTTCGGAGTTTATGGGAACTCCATATTTTAGTTCGTCATTTAAACCTGCTTCCGTATCTTTAAATGCTTTAGTTTCGTTAAGTTGCTTAGTCTGGTTGTAGTAGTGGTTATCCCACCGGAGGGTTAGTGTGGGTGCCAATCACGGCGGTCGGGGTCGTGACAATACTGGACTTAAAGGAACTGTAGATTATTTGTTAGGCACTTGAAGAGAAGAGTTGAATACCCAAGTCTATTGCATTCACGTTTAACTTTACATCATCCAACAGTAAAAAGAAATACTCCATTCATTATTTCACATTTAATGTCTAGTTTTCTAAATGTTGGCTTCATCTAATTGATCTCCACCTCATAGACTGCAATGTGTTATTCTTTTACAATATAGATTAAGAGTATAATTTGAAGGAGCCACTTCCGCACTCTTTAACAGCAAAATGAACAAATAAGAAGTCTGCTGATTCAAATATGGCTCCACTGATCTTAGATTTATAAGTATTTCAAACATCCAGTCACGTAATTGTACTTTGTACACCAGAATTTACTTACAATCCCAAGAAATTCAAAATCATTTAGCCCCATTTGTCCATAACTTTACTTAACCCCTTTGCTTATAAGACAACGGCACTGTCTCCAAGAACTCAAATTTATGAAGAAGACAATGCTACTTCACTAATTTGGTTTTGATACGCCGTCTAACACTGTGCATCAGTTTTACACACTTCAATTATTTCGAATGCATCTCCTAGCACACTCCAATAAGGCAACAGTTTGAAACTTCCTTCTACAAGTTCCATGTTCAAGACAAAGACCGAAAACAGGATTCCAAACTAAAGAGCCAAAAGATAGCTGATAACTTAAAGAGGAAAACAGAACCTTTTATACAAGACAGAAATTTCTCTTCCAGAATAGCTTCTGTCATAGTCATTAGGAGAGGAAATCCAAAACTCTTCAAAGAATAAATTAATTGAATTTATTTTTGTAAAGGAGGCATACCTTTGGTCTGAAGTACAATGGAAGATCCATCATAATTGCATAATTTTCAGTAATAGCAAAATCGTGCATCATAACAGATGCTGGTATCGTTATTGGAACTGGATCTTGCATGACACCATCCTTGGTTATGACTCTATATGTAGCGAAAGGTGGTGTCTGCGAGTAGCCAAAGGCAAACATTTCCCCTGCATGCAAATATTTTCAAGTCAAACTTTGTACTTGCAAAACAATATACGATTTAATAAATCATCATATCTTTTACTCCCCAGCTTTATTTTAGATCCATATTTGGTTTTCATTTTACATTTGAACAAAATGCACCTGGACAACTAAGTTCTTACCCAAATAAAGGCTACATAACTTGAACCGAGCCAACCTTAGTTCCAAAATTCTTGTGATCTCCACTACAAATTAGTTAAGTGTACTTCCATAATATGGTAGTCGGTATAAAAAGGAATTTCAAAGGCTTTTATATCTCCATTCAAGTAATGACCTATATGGCAATCGGGAAGTTAGGGTCTGAAATGGGAGGAGAACCCTGTTCATTTAAGAAACAACTCGAAGGATTTTGAAACTAAAGGAAAGGATACAAGGAAGTGATGAGCTGATAGCCACAGTATGAATGTTCCTTATAAAAGTTTAGGTAGCATTATTTATGAACAAAGGACTGGAACCAATAAAGCATGTCACATCGATTTCCATCATTAGTAGCAGATTCACACGACTGTTCTCTTACCAGTTACAGGGTCAACCTTCGGGTGAGCAGTGAAGGGATGTTGCAACCTTTTATCGTAATCCAGCATGCCAAGCGTTTGCAGATCTCCATCCTCCAGAACTTTAACTACATCTGCGAACAGAATTTTCATTTTGTCAATATGAGAAGGGAAAAACAGTATACCAATATTTGGGTCCTTCAGTTCCACACAGTCAAAAACCTCAACAACAAATAGCAATGTTGCCAAAAATCAATCAAATGGCTGTTTGGCAGCTTGAATACATATAAAATCATATCCAGGGAATTAAGAAGTTACAGTCTGACAGAATAAACCAAAGAAAGTAATCAACTGTAAGATGTCAATTAACCATAACAAGTTATTCAGGCAAGCAAGCATTTAGATGATAGATAGCTAAAGTTTTTCAGTTAATAGATCAAATGGAGAAGTGACTTACATGGTTTATCACCCTCATGAAGAGCCAAAAGCTTCCCGTGGTGATATATCATAGCTGTATTAGCTGAAAGAAAGTAAAACAAAGAGTTGTTTCCTCTCTATAAGTCTTGCAAAGGTATACAAAACACGCGTATATGCATATCATCCTCAAGAGATTTAGTTCCTATAACAACAAACTTGTTGCAAAGGTACCATCAAGATAAAAACATCATACATCCTCAAACCTTTCTGTCCTACCTGTGCCATTTCCATAGGAAGTGTCCAAAACTTTCAGCTTTTCCCTGAGCATGTAAATATATACTGAGAACAACCCGAACATCCCTTTAAGATCTCCAATCTGCAAATAGAATAGTAAAGACTAAATAATATACAAAGGAATGGTTCCTTGACACAGTAATGCCATTAAGTTGAGCACTCGAGAATTAATGGCTTAACATTGAATAAGAATGCATCCAATATCAGAAAGTAGCTAGCTATGAGGTGAAACCGGATAAGTGATTGGATATTCAGAACCATTCTGTAATATTTTACCACTCATAACAACAGGTTCAAATAAGAACAAGTAGACCAAGAAATATGAGTAGGTCACCCAATATGTTGTCAAAGGTGCGCTTAAAGCGAGGCTCAAACTCCTCGCTTGATGTACGCTTCAGTGTCATCATCAAGGATCTAAGACAGATTTTTCCTTGCGAATGAGCATTCTTTGCTTAGAGACACTAAATTATTGATATTTCATTTTATCGTAAAAAAAATAATCAATTTCTTTGTCTATATATTTGTTATTCATGCTTATAATTATTAGTCTTGGACTAAACATGTAAATTTGTATTTTTTTCTTCATTTGCACCATTTTTAATTGAAGTCCACTCTTTATTTGCACTTAAAGCCCCAATGAACCTTAGAGCTGTTTTTCGCGTTCCGCTTTTAATAACACTGGTACTAATGTGAAGACAGAATGGTAATAGTTGTTTCTTTCCAGTCATTCCATCTCCTAAGCTGAGTACACAAATGATGATCCCTTTATCTGGGAGAGCAATCTAAATAATCATCAAATTTTGACCAGCTTCTCTTCCCCCAATGCTCCTACTTGCTTTCTGATCATCTAACAGGAACTTATTGGGAGAAAAAAAATTGCTTTCTAAACTTGGAAGACATCAATAAAGCACAACAATAACTGATACTCACCAACCTAAAAACTTACAGAAACAGGTGGAGTATACTAAGACATTAATAAACCCCTCTGGTAGCCTATACATAAGCCATGTGGGATGATTATATAACTCAACAGAAGCCACTGAGTACTTGAAGATTATTTGTTCTCTCACATTCAGAACAAAGAATTGGAGACAAATAATTAACATGAGGAGGTTAAATCTATCAGGAAACAGGAGCAACAAAATGCGATAATCTTGAGGTCCTAGTAAGCTACCAGATAACAAAGATTAGCCAAATAAAAATGCAATAAAATAATCGCATAGTACAGGACTGGAGACTGGCAAGGCATTTTTTCCAGCTAAATGTGTGCCTGAAATAAAGGAAAAAGTAGATGACCACACTCGAACCAAAGCATTGTTTACCACAGGCAACTGAGGGCTTCCTTTTATCCCTTCATTTCCTTACTTTTGGTAATGGTCGTTATATGATAAAGATGAGGATAGCAAATTATGTCATACAACAACAGAACACCACATGTTAATATTCCAAATACTTAGTGAACAATTTATGCTAGTTTTCTAGATTTTACGAGAGCACGCTCAATGTCTTCTTAAAAAAGACAGACAGAAGATCACATTAAGCTCAAAAAACCTCAAATCGTTTATTGTTTTGAATTTCCATACAATAAAAGATTGACAAGACAAAGAAATCTGAGAGTAAGAACTTTAAAACAAATGGTCACCTTCATAAACTTAGCTCCTCCAAAGAACTCTTCTTGCTTAAGACGTGATGTCCTCACAAAACGTGAGACATATGTTGCTTTTCCATCCTTAATTTGCAAGCCATGAATCATGCTGAAGGAAAAATAAAGTTAATCAAGGTAGCAGTTTTCTCTGATGTCAGACAATAACGAGGATTTTTACCTTCACATTCACATATGCTCCTCTACCTATCAAAAGCAGCATGAAACATAGAAATGTAGATACACCAAACAATTTTGTTGTCATTGTTAAAAGGCAAATAAGAAAAGTTAACTAATAAAGCATGACTGATCACTTAATGCTGCACCATAAGACGATTCGCAAAATAAGTCGTTTGCGTGGTGTGCTGTCTCTTAACTACCAGACAGAGTAGATAGACAAGAAAATGAACAAATTAAAGTTGACCCTGATATTAAGAAATGTCCCAATCATCAATTATTTTTACTCTGAATATCTAGATACAAGCATATCCATATTTACCAAATCTGAATTGGTAAACTAACATAGTAACATTGAGTTAAAAGTTTGAAGAGCCACATAAGGTTGACAAGCCATAGGAAGTGATCAGTTAAGAAACGAGTACAACAGCATGAGTGTTCTCTTCAAACATTAAAAGATTATCACGTGTCAATTCCTAGCCTCATTATCTAAACCAGATAGTCGATTAATCACATGAAATGCAATAATCTAATCCAGTTTCAGCAAAATGAAGACACCGTTGTAGCTCAAAATGAGTGAAAGAGTTTAACACTAGTGGCACTTCTTTTCAAAATAATTCTGGCAAATTTGATGTTTACTCTAAATTGAAAAGTCAAGACTGCAAGAGACGTACCCATCTCCATCAAACCTGCATAGAGCGGAAGTAAGGCTGAGTTTAATACTGGCAATTCTAAACAGAATCTCTTTATTAACAAAGAATGAACAAGAATGATGAATTTTTTGTTATGTAACCTCAGGGATTGTATTTGTTTTGGTGTAGGAAAGGGGAAGAATTGAAGGAACGATAATAGTCAGGGATAAACATAGGTTATGAAGAGAAGAAAATACCAATGATATCCAGCAACTGGAGCAAATTTAGGATTTGGACCAACCCTAACAAACTCACCATTCAGGCACTCCTGTCATACAAAGTTCATAATGGATCATTAGATATCTTCAAAGACAACTAGACGAAGTGATCATAAAAGGCAGACCTTAAAAACTTAAGTTACATCCGATATGTTCTCCTTTATACTAGAGATTAAGGGAAGAACAGACAATAAATATGTTCCATCCCCAATCAGTTCCCATGCAGCAAACATGAAAGTATTATGGGGACAAAAGGAAGTCAAGATAAAACAGCAAGAACAAAATATCAAATGATTAGTATTTTTATGAAGTTTGCTTGTTTGTTAATCATCTAACATTTCCTTCCTCAGGGAAGATCAATATCAATTGATTCATTGGTACAGCTAAAGTTATTGCCATCTCCCGTACTTACAATCACATATCAAATTGGTCCTTTTTATCATGATCCAATGAGTTATGAACTGAACTCTCAAAAGCACACAGAACACAGTTACAAAATTCAGTCCCAAACTATGCATATAACCCAGTCTATTACACTCATACACGTTAACTTCAACAAGCATATTGTTCTAACTGGTAAAAGCATATTTGGTCTCAATTTGAGAACAATTAACTTCACAATCCTCATTTTCCCTTACAAGTATTTATAACCACACAAATATTTTGACATACTTAAACGCCACAGATTTCAAAAGTTGTATCACATAGAAAAATAAAGTAGGGAGTTTTACTCCACAAGTTTCATTTCTTTATTATTAGAAAAAATAATAAAAAACACACCTAAATTATCAATAAAAAAAAATTGCGAGTTTCCTAGCTCAACTATCAAGTTTATATGTTTTCTATCCAAACTATCACCAACAATTTATCAAAACACACTTTTATTCGGAAAAAATTGAAGTGAACTGACCGGAAGATGGCCTATAACGGGAAGGTCTTTAAATGGAGGAGTTTCATCAGTAGGTGCAAAATTGCCCTGAAGAAAGGGGAGTGGCTTGGTAGAATCATTCATTAATTTGATAATCGCCCATTCTACCCAGTCTATCGCCTTTGCAGCGACTCCATTTTGTTGCTTTGGATCAACCACCACTACTCCTCCTTCAATTCTCGCCACTCCATTTTCTTCTTTCATCCCCATTTTCTCTCTCTATCTCTCTACATCAGTTCCAGTTTTTTTGTGCTTACTATATAGAGGGACGGGAAAATAGTATTGCATGACTTCTTGTTCTTACACTCTTTATCTTAAAACGTCATATTTATAATTAGATAAGATAAATACTTACTCCGGTTTGCTTTTACTTACGGTTTGATTTGACATACCCATTAAAAAAACAGTAATTATTATAAATATTATTTTTATTATTTGATATTTTTAATTAGGTATTTGGAAATAATTTATAGAATAAATAATTAATGTTAAAGCTAAAACATGAAAAAAATAATTATCTTTTCTTAATATATTAAAAGTGAAAAATATATTATTAAAATAGCGAATAGGTAAAAATAAATTGAGGAAGTATTATTTAGGACAAGTTTGATAATAATCGGAAATGAGACCGTATAATTTCAATAGAAGAAAATAATTTTTTACAATGTATAAAAAAAAAATTAAAGATGTTTTACGTGTAAAATAATTTTACTATCTCCAATCGATACCGTTAAGCTGGTGGAGATACTGCTGTGAGTGCTGCCACGTGTCGATATTTGATGGAATTCAGGAAGAGTGACCTATCGGTCTATGTCACCATTATTTTAGCTAAAACTTACCCTCATCGGTGTATACACCAATCCAATATATGCATGCATGTGTTTAAATTATAGTTCATTTTACTAAATTTTAATTAATTATCATGTGTTTTACTTTATTAAATCACACAATAATAAAAGGCTTAAGTCATCGACGGCCCCTTAAAGCTGTTCGCATAATTCATTTAGACACCTCAACTAAGACTTGTACCTATTGAACACCTATACCCTTTCAAATTTGAACTTTTTTTTTTGACAATAAGCTAAAAGTATAAAGTGTGTGAAATATACTCGCGATGACATGGCTATTTGACGAATTAAATACCGACATCTGGTATTTTTGAGTCCAAAAAATTATTTTAAAAATATATTATAAAGTAAAAGAAAAAAGAAATTATTTTTAAGTTAAAATTAAAAAAGAAATCCTGTAACTTACCTACCCTGCTATTCCATTAGAGTACAAAACTCCTCTCCCTCTACGGTGCCCTACCCCCAACACGACAACCCACCTCTGTAAATATGCTATTTTCGAACCTTCTTGGTTCATCTGCAACATAGAATTCAAGCAAAAGGATGAAAATTTATTGCTATTTTTGATGAGTTGTGGAAGAGTTGGCCATAGGTAATAAAAAAAAATAACTGTCTTCTTCGTTCCATTTTTGACGGAAAGTCACCGGAAAATTAATCAGTTCCGATGGACATTGTCGGAAAAAATTGAGTTATGTCGGATTGCGTTTTGAGTTCTATAGTTGATCATCTTTTTTTCGATTGAAGAACACCCTTACATTCACACAAATATATATCAATTTAAAGGAAAAATGTGAGCGAAGCAAAAAATAAATAGGAAATTCTTTTAACAAAATTCACACAAATCTACATCAATTTAACACCAAAACACTACATTAACAACAAAGAAAAAATTCCAAACTTCAAGCCCTCTACAAATTCAATGGCGATACTGATGGCGGCAATGAAGGTATGTACCGCCAATCCTAGTATGATGGCAATGGAGAAATAAAAAACAATGATGGAGGTAGAAGTGAAGCATCTGGAGAAAAAACGAGGAAGAAGATTGATGTATAATGGCGGCGGTGAACTAGTATGGTTGAGGAAGTGATCGGCAAAGAGGGGAGGCAGAAGAAAGAACATTTTTTCCACAAAAAATGCCTAACTAAAGACCTCCCACGCGCCTATTTTGGGTGAATCACAAACAATGTGCCATGTAGGTAAAAAATGTTCAGATGGTTCAAATTCGGGAGGGTAGAGGTGTTCAATATATACAAGTCCTAATTAAGGTGTCTAAGTGAATTATGCGGACAATTTAAAAGGTCAACTATGACTTAAGCCATAATAAAAATTGCATTAATTTGGTGCGGATAAGTTTTTTCCCTTTTCTTTTCTTTGTTTTCTTCTTAATATAATTACTCCCTCCATTCCCTTGATTTTCTAGCTTTTATAATTTATTTCAAAATAAATTACACTACTTTTTAAGAAACTAAAAAAAAATACTAATAATCAAAATTACGCTTACTTGTGAGTGTTGAATCTATTTCTAATTAATCTTTTAAAACTTCTTTACAATTCTTTTTACTTCTTCTTTTCTTTTTAAAAAAAATAAATTATTGGTCTCAAATGGAGTATCAAATTTCATTTATCCAGGATTGAATAAACTAATTTTTAAAATAAGAAGATCCAATTAAATACTGTTCAGAGTGACAAAAATATATAATTATTTTCTTATTTTGAACTAATAAGGCTTTTATATACCATTATTCTTCCACTCTTTAAAGGTTTTATTTTAGATTTCTCTACAATTAGTTATTTAGTCCAGCTATTTCCAAATATTAAGAATTGTTGGCTTTTATTATGGCCACATACTCGCTTGGTGAAGTTTCATCTTTTTTGTTACCATATAAAAATAAGGGAAAAGAGTCAATTGTATTATTCAAAATGAGTTCGTAAAAAAATATCTTTCTTTAAGTGTTTGGTTTAAATATGTACTCATCATTACGTTTTTGGCTCAAACATGTTCTTCAATTAGTAAAATAACTAAAACATATCCTTCTTACAACTCCAAAACCAAAAAAAAAATGATTGATTTAATTTTGCTGTTAAACTATTCATAATAGAGCAATTTTACCTTTTTTAACACTGAGAAATATTTATCAAACTCAATACATGTCAACTACTTTAAATCAACTAGACTCAAACAATCTATACAACATAAATAACAATATTGTAAAAAAAATAAACTACATTATATGATAATCACCTTGATGAAATAGCTACAAGTAACTATTCACAAAAGGTGAATTGAAATTATTAGTAACATGAAGTATAAGAGGCCTGCAAATTACATACTAAAACATTAAAAACAAGCGCTACATATTTTAATATGCTAATTAAGGATATACACTAATAAAATAAAAATTAATTATACTATATCAAATTATCGATGTATATAAGTTAAATTCATAGGGAGAAAATGTAAATGAGAGGGGAAGTAATAGCTACTTACAGGCAAGTAGCCTTTGACAGGAAGGTCCTTACAAGGAGGTGTCTCTTCATCAATAGGTGCAAAGTTACCAGACAAAAAATGGCAATTAGGGGCATTACTTTTGTACATTAATTTGACAATTACTTTCTCTAACCAATCAATGGCTTTTCCTCCAAATTTCTTGTTGGGCTTTGGTTTCACCACAACCCAACCCCCCTCTTCACTTCTTTCCATTGCCACCTCTTCTTTCCTTCCCCCCATAAAGAAATATGTTCAAATATAAATCTATCTCAAGTGTGTTTTTGTTTTAGTGTTTGTTGTTTGTTTATGTGCACTCATTTGTTTTCTTTCCTTGCGATAGTCGATGCACAGTCGCAATGATCCATCATGCTTCTTCTGAAACAGAATCGGCGCTCCGAACGTTTAGATAGAAAGATATAGATCTCTATATGGATCTATCTCCATATCTAAATATGGAAGAACCGACACTTAAAGGGCGTAACCAACGGGAGGCTCTCACCCTGTCCCCTGTCCCCGACATTGTTCTCCGACGATGTCCCCTGGGCAAAAGGAGCTGAAAGCCACTTGACTGTAAGGAAAGGAGCCACCATTCTCTTTCTTTCTTCTTCCGATCAGGACAAGTGGGTTGGTTCGTTTCGTCCTCCTATCTACGCAATTCTCTGTCTTCATTTTTTTGGTTTCTCCACCTTGTTTTCTTTTCTTTTACTTTATTTTAAATTTACATAAATTTCATAGTGTTAAGAGCTTATTACATTATTTTTTATTTTTTTTTCAAATTACAAAAAATTCTTAAAATTTATGAATTTCGGATACATCACTAGACTTTCGGTTACATCATTGGACTTTCGGATACATCACTGGACATCCGGATACATAGGCGAGGGATGTATCAGAGAGGGGATAAAACATCCTGATACATCACTGGACTTCTGAATACATCAATAGACATCCCGATACATAGGTAAGAGATGTATGTATCAGAAAGGGGAGAGATGTATCCGAGAGGAGGATTGTGATGTATCAGCGAGAGGAGAGTGATATATCCAAGAGAGGATTTCTGAATTTTTTTAAATGGTAAGGAATTTTAGAGATTATGGTAAAATAAGATGTGTGTTTAGGTAATTTTTCCTTTATACAATGGTATATAATTATAGAGACGAATAATCAGAATATAAAGTTTATAGATTTCTACAATGAGCTCAAATTAATATACAATAATTGAATGTACAGTAAAATACTTATACATATAGAAGATGTGATCAAAAGCTACTGAATTCACTTGTAATATTATGTCTGCTCTATTTGATTATGTACAAAATTTTAAAACAAAAAAAGAAAATGTTTAGTATTATGTTAAAGCTCGTAAGTTTAAACACATCATGGTGTTTGTATCATAACAAGCATATTATTTTTATTAAGAATATATGATAGGATGATGCTAGTTTTAATTTTTTTTTTTTAAATGTAACAAAATATTGTATAAAATTATATAAAATGAAACCGATAAAGCAATATTCAATTTCCTGGTTGAAGTTTGAGAGAGCCGTTTGTGGTAGAATGGCGTTTGTCTATTACTATCTTATTCTTAGTGTGTAGATGGTGAAGCCATAGGCCACGTCCCACGGCATTTAACCCCCCCACCCCCACCAAACACACACTGAAAAATAAAAATAAATAAAAATTTCAGTTTTTCTTATTTTTAAATTGACAAAAATATTTTTGAACTATGCAAATTTTTTTAAAAAAATAGAGGAATTTTCGCATATAGCCACTCAAAAATAGCCTAAGTACTCTCCATAGCTATAGTTTGATAATTACAATTCCTAGCTACATGTTATAGGGAGAAGAGAGGCGAGCAAGATTGGGAGAGAGAGGAGATAGGTGAGCGAGAGAGGACAGAGAGTGGGAGAGAGGTGAAATGTTTATGTATATCGGTTAGATAATTGTATATTATACATATGTATTTGTATATATGGCCAACGAGATTGGGAGAGGGAGGAGAGAGGCGAGCGAGAGAGGGCAGAAAGTGGGAGAAAAGTGAATTGTATATGTATATCGGTTAGACAATTATATATTATACATATGCATTTGTATATATGGCAAGCGAGATTGAGAGAGGGAGGAGAGAGGCGAACGAGAGAGGGCAATAATTTATATATGTCACGCCCCGAGCCTACACTCTGGGCGGGACTGGCACTCGAGAACCATTGCTGGCTCCAAGCGAATCCTTGGCCTGTCTTACTACTCAGCGGAAGACTTACTCATGATAAGATACTTTAAAAAGTAAACTGAACTGCTTAATAGATAACTTAAAATCTATTAAATAACATTCAACTTAGCCAAAGTGGCAACTCAAGATTCAACATAAGCCAATAACAAGGTGGTGGCAAATGAGCTAACTAACTGTCTATCTATGAAGACTCTAAAACTGGGAAGGATGTCGTGACAAGAGCCCGATCATCCTAACAACTGAAAACTACTAAAGCAATGTAAATAGGGATCCCCCGGAAAGCAAGGAGGCTCACCACAAGACTCTGAATGCTCAACTGGATCAACGAAGCGCTGGATGCTGATCCTGTTTACCTGTATCTGCATCATAACAATGATGTAGGCCAAATGACGTCAGTACATTGAATGTACGAGCATGCGAGGGGAATACTAAAACAAGACATAAGCTTGAAAGGAACTGAAAGAACATACCTGGGCTCAACTCAACTCAACTTAATTCATTTCAATATAAAGCAATAATATGAATGCAGTATAGAGAAAAGCTTTTAAAACATAGATAACAAATCGGTGTATCTAGAAATACAATAGTAACTCTGTATGTATGCAAAGATACAATATAAACTCTGGAATGTATATAAAAATACAATTTACTTCTGTGTATATAAGAATACAAAATACTGTTGTGGGAGTTTCTCTAATCGACAACCATCACTTAAGAGCTATTGTGATGATACATCGTTTTGCCTCACGCTGCCAGGGCCGTCCTATACTTGCCGAGGGTATAGAACCTGACTACTAAGTGGATCCACTAATCTATGCTAAAAAGCACTAAGGAATCATCTAAAAAGTATGACCATTTTCAACCCATGATGGCTACATGGTTTATGGGTGCTGTGAGTTGTCTGAACTCTCCCCCATATCGGTGCTTAATACTACTCCCAAAATATACTAGCTCATATGTTTAAAAACATAACTTTTTGTCACGATCCAAAAATGGACGTGATGACACTCGTCTTATCCCACCAAGACAAGTCAGCTTAATACCCAATTAATACGGTGAATGCGGAAGTAAAAATAAGAAAAGGAAACTAACACCATCTACTAATGCGAAAATCATAATCAACTCAAAATAAAACCCCAAAACCTGATAGTCACGTGTACAAGCCTCTAAAGTATTACAATTAAATCGAAAGAAGGATAAAAGTCTCAAATGACATTGTTTCTAGAATAGAACAAGATCATAAAAATGAGTAAGAAGTGTTGACACCCAATTTTGGCCTAACATTTTCAAAATTCGTAACTTTTAAGTTTTATTTATTTAAATCGTTATTTCTGCTAAATTGCATTTTTCACATGTCGTTAGTTACGTTTATTATATTTTTTAATATTCATTATATTCGTTACATTTGTTAATAATCATTTTGATATTTTGCACAGTCTAGAAATTCATTCAAATACGAATAACTTTTCATACGCAGATATTTTATTAAGCTAGTGGTTTTAGCCCATGGTTTTAAGATAGTGGTATTGTACTATTGGTAGTTTTCAATTTCCTATTTAAAGAATAGCTTGGTCATTAAGTTAGAGGGTGGTGGATAAAATTTAGGGGGGTAATTTTCAGTTTTTTTTAGTCTTTAGAAATTCCTTTTAGTGTTCATAATTTTCCGGTGACAAGCTCACCGGAGTTCCGCCGGATTCCGGCAAGTCCACCACTCAAAAACCCCATTCATTTTTCTCCTTTTTCCGGCGAATTCCATCGCTCCACCAGTGAGCTCGAGGCTCACCAACAACCGCTCACTGCCGCCAGAAAACCAGCCACCAAACGACCTCCAAGTCCCAAAATCCCCTTCCTTTTTCGTTACCGTTTTGGCAAAACAATCACCGAAACGCCACCCTCCAGACCACCCAACACCACTAAAACTCCATCTTTCTTCCTCATCATACAGACCACGAAACCCAACCCAAAACACCCCTTTATCTTTTCCTTTTTCCGGCGAAACCACCACCATCAACGACCCTTTTCCGGTGAAAATCAACCAGCTGCTCCAACCCTTTCCGTTGCCATTTTCCATCATCTTCTTCGACTCACAACAGCCAGCAACAAATCAGCAACAGCAGCAGCAGAAGCAGCAGCAGCAGCAAAAGCAGCAGCAGAAACAGCAGCAGCAGCCTCCGACCAGCAGCAGCAACAGCAACAGCAGCAACAACCAGCAGCAGCAGCTCCAACAACCAGCGAGCAGCAGCTCCAACAGCCAGCCACGCGAGGACAACTCCGACGAACAACAACAAACGAACTCCGGCGAAGCAAACTCTTTTCACCACCGACCGAAACAACTCCATGAACTCCGGCGAGCTCGTGAGAAACCAGAGACAACCAGGCGAGTTACAAGCTCCGGCGAAACCGAACTCCATCACCGGAGTACAACAGCTCCAACGAAGCTGCCATGAATCAGATCCATATCAGAAACCAGCAACTCCAAAATCGACTCCAAACTCGAGTTCCCACGGTGAACTCGTGGGCTACAAGCTCCAAAGAGCCGACCTCCGTAGCTCCGGCGAGCAAGACCCCTGTGGTATTTATCCCTTCTTCTTCTCTCTTTTATTTTATTTCATTTTGGATCTGTTCATATTTATTTGTTTACATTGCTTTATTTTACAAATATAGCCGGAAAAAGTTTAACTCCGGCAACATTAATGTTTGTTCTTAGTTACTGTTCTTTGTCAAAAGTTGAAATGTTATAATTGCCTTTTATTTGTTTTTCCTCACATGAACATCAGTAATGACCCATTTTCTTTTATCTAATGCATTGTTGTTTAGTCATTATTATTTTTAATTATTATTACTTATTTCTTGTAGTTTAGTTGATAAATAAATTTGGTTGATTTAAATATTTGTATTGCTACTGTCTTGATTTTGTTAATTATCAATGTCGCTGTAATCTTCATTCTCTACATATATTGTCGTTGTTAAGCTCCAAACTCGATGACTTTGTCTATTGTTGATGTTGAGTTTTTAACAGTTGCTATTATTTTGTTTAGGTAATTTGTTTCTAATTGAGTAAATATTTGTAAAGTCAATGTTAATGCTATTTTCATATTTGCTTTGGACCATTTTTCCATCTTAATCAGTTTGTTAGTTTATTATTGGATAGATATAAATTGGCCAATGAGAAAATCTCTCCGTCGATTTTGGAGGCCTTCCAATTTTAAAAGACGGAAATTTAGTTTAAGTTTATATACTTTGTATGTTAAAATTGGCC
The DNA here is from genome assembly GCA_029582245.1 of Solanum etuberosum. NCBI lineage: Eukaryota > Viridiplantae > Streptophyta > Magnoliopsida > Solanales > Solanaceae > Solanum > Solanum etuberosum. The sequence continues at coordinate 15,842 of JAJONR010009212.1, forward strand.
GATGAAAAAATTACCGTCGATTTCCAAGGCCTTCCATTATAATAAGAAGGATTTTTATTTTGAAGTTGTTATTTGAGTTATTCAATCTTATTCATATTTATTCATTACTAACACTTTTACTAAGTGTCTTTACAGGTATCCGGAGTTGCTTTCCATTGAAGCTATTCGAATGAAGTTCGAATTATACTCTTTATCTATTATTTTATATATATTGACGTTAGGCAAACTTAGGCCGTTTATTATATTATTGTTTTATTTTATTACTTGTGTATATTGCATGTTTGTTTTACTTGTATATTTATTTTTATCTC